>CAJVGC010000133.1:40400-63581 GCA_910822075.1 Senecio squalidus
TATGATGAAGTTCTAATAGAGGACTTAGTTGAAGAAAGTAAAGTCCATATTGTGAAGAACAAGGATATTCCATTGGAAAATCATCTACTCACAATAGAAAGAATAACTCTACCTTCTTCACAAAGTCTAGTGTCTCTGCCATCCACCAACCCCATTAAGACTGCAAAAACACCCACAGAAAGCAAAAACAAACAAGCACCTAAGGAAAACAACAAGACTTGGAAACACATAGGCAAACGAGGAAATCAAAGAAACATGAAACAAGTCAAAACCCAAAAGGGCCAAGTTGTTAATAACACTAGGAAGGGATGTTTTATTTGTGGTAAAATAAATCACTATGCAAAAATCTGTTATCATAATCCACAAAATCAAGTGCAAGTGACTCAAAAACCATGTCATGGGTTGGGATACAAGGGAAGGGCTGTCTCTAATAACAACTTTGTTAAACAAGTCTCCTAAGAAAATCAAGGTGTTACCAAAAGAAACATAATTTCCAACAAGAAGAATAGAGTTAGTACTGCTAGACAACCCGTTGTGTCTACGGCTAGAGTTAATACGGCCAAAAGTAAGAATGTTAATACTGCTCGTATTAATACTTTGAAAACTAACCGTATGAACCATGCTCGTGTTAATACTGCCAAAAGTAACTATGTCACTAAGGCTCCTATTAACAACAAGAAACAACAACTTGTCAAACCAGTACCTATTCCAATTGTTAAATCAAAAGTGGTCAACACCAAAATTGTTCAAAAAGAAAAATCTTTCAAGAAAGTGTGGCAACCAAAAGTCCAAGTAACTCAACCACCTATTCCCACTGATTTTTCAAAACTTGTACAAAGGAAGGTGAGTTACTTCGATGAGATGGGCAAACCCAAGTCAACTTTGGCTTGGGTTCCCACCAGAAACTAATCCCTATCGTTTATGTGCAGGTTCAGCCAACAAAAGAGAGTGAGGACAGTTGGCATGTAGATAGTGGCTGCTCCAGGCACATGACGGGCAACATGTCATGCCTTCAGGACTTTGAAAAGTTCAACGGAGGATATGTTGCTTTTGGAGGCAATCCAAAGGGAGGAAAGATTACTGGAAAGGGAACAATTAGCAATGGTACACTACACTTCAAGGACGTGTACTATGTGCAACAGCTTCAATATAACTTGTTGAGTGTTTCTCAAGTTTGTGATGAGAAACACACACCGATCTTCACTGCTACAGAATGCATTATAATGAAGCCTGGGTATGTAATCGATGAAAGCATGATACTACTCAGAACACCAAGGAGGGACAATGTCTATTGTCTAGACATGTCCAAGGTTCAAGTCAATTCACCTGAAGCCTACTTTCTCTCAAAAGCAACCTTAGATGAATCAACTCTATGGCATAGGAGGATGTGCCACATGAACCTGAAAAACATCAATAAACTAGTTAAATCTAGTTTGGTTAGAGGTCTCCCAAACAAGCAATTCAACCTTGAAGACAATTGCTTAGCTTGCTTGAAGGGAAAGCAACACAAGTCATCCCACAAGACAAAGGAGGTTAACTCTAACACCACTCCTTTACATTTATTACACATGGATCTCTTTGGTCCTACGAATGTAAAGAGCATTGCAAAGAAGTCATACTGCTTGGTCATCACCGACGATTACTCAAGATATACATGGGTATACTTTCTTGGTACCAAAGATGAAACAAGCCAGCTCCTCATCTCATTTATCACTAAGATTGAACTTCAACTCAACCAGAAGATCAAGAAAATTCGTTGTGATAATGGTACGGAATTCAAGAATAGTGTGATGAATGACTTCTATGAGAAGAAAGGAATAGAAAGCCAATTCAGTGCTGCCAGGACTCCTCAACAAAACGGAGTTGCTGAAAGACGTAATAGGACACTGATTGAGGCAGCCAGAAGCATGTTGGCTGACTCCAACCTTCCTATCTTCTTCTGGGCAGAAGCAGTTAACACTGCTTGCTATGTCCAGAATAGGGTTTTGCTAGTTAAGGCACACAACAAGACACCATACGAGCTACTACACAAGAAACAACCCTTGATCAGCTTTCTTCGTGCTTTTGGATGTCCATGCACCGTTCTAAACTCCAAAGACTATCTTGGAAAATTTGAAAGCAAAGCTGATGAAGGAACATTTGTTGGTTACTCATCTCAAAGCAAAGCATATCGGGTCTACAATCACAAATCAAAGATCATTGAAGAAAGCTCAAATGTCACCTTCAATGAATACACACCCAACAAGAAGGGACATGGACCAGATTGGGTAATTGACTTGGATGCCTTGACAAGATCGTTAAACTCTAACTTTGAGTTTAATCCCAAACAAGTTGATACGGACCAGGTTACTACGGCAAGTTCTACTCCTACTGCTTCCTCAACTACGGCGCCTGCTGCTACGGCTCCTATTACAGGTACTGCCCGCTTGGATGTGATGGAATACATCAATCTTCCAGTCACTTTGGAAGATCCAGGTCTTGAATCAAGAGCCTCAGAGGACGACTCTACCAAGGAAGATGAAGTTGTACCTCCTCCATCACCAACTGCTACGGACAATGCAACACGTCCAAATGGCGTTCCACAACTAATTGAAGAGGACGAGAATGGAGTTGAACATATTGTAACTGAAGGATTTGAGCCTTACTCTACTGATATTCCTAAATCAGTCACCTCTCCTTCATTTACTACTCCTCCAACCACTCCTTCTCCATTCACTACCAATTATCCCAGCAATGACATGCCAGATTTGAATGATACAAACTTGGGTGTTGAACTACGTCTTGAGAAGATCCCATCTTCTCGTGTTGCTAAGAATCATCCTCCTGATCAAATTATTGGCTCACTTGACTTCCCCATGGAAACTAGAAGTCAAACCAAATCCCAAAGGGATTCTCAGAGTGCTCTCATAAACACATGTCTTTATGCATGCTTCCTCTCTCAAATGGAGCCTAAGACTATTCAAGAGGCCCTACTAGATCCACACTGGATAGAAGCATGTCAGGCAGAGCTACTCCAATTCAAGATTCAAGGGGTATGGGTACTAGTTGAGGTCTGATATCGCTCATTTATACGAGTATTTCATAGCGATATTTGTTATGTTTTGTGTCCCAAACGTAATGGATAGACCCCGTATTGCTTATATTTTGTGTAAAGTGTGTTTTATAGGTTCTTAGTATGTTTGGAGTTAAAGGAGGCGAATTTGGACTAAAAGAGGCTAAGGAAAACAAGTCGGTGAGCAAAATGTGAAGTTGCCTTGGTTATTTTGACGATTTGCTCCGCAACTGGTTATCAAGCAAGTTAAGTCCGCTACTGAAGTCAGCTTGCGCCGCAACACCTTCAGCTTGCGGCGCAAACCAACAAGATACTGGATCGAAGAATTTAATGTCTTGCGGCGCAAGACAAAGACTTGCGGCGCAAGACGTGCTGCTGGCAGTTAGAATTCTGTTTCTTTAATGCTAATTATGTGGAAAACAAAGGGGTTAGTGGGGGATATTACAAGAGACGATTTTGGAGACCAAAAAGAGAACAACAACACTCATATTATCAGTTCTTAATCATCAATTAGCAAGGAGGAAGCAAGGAATTTTCACAATCGTTATTTCAAGTTAGAACAATCATTATTTCAATTTCTACTTTGTTAATTTGGAGATCATTGGAACCTATTTTCCAGTTTTTGGTATTGAATCTTTTATCAATTTTATTGCAATTCGAATTATGTCTTTTACATATTTGATTGTGTTTGTTACAATTATGCGTAGCTAATTTCTTTGTACGTTTGCTTGGATTATGTGATCGTTTATGTGTTAGATTTTGGGTGTGAAAGTCGATTGATGTGTAGAGGTTAATTGGGGATCCGTTTGGGTTGTTATTTTGATTATATTGTTGAAATTGTTTATACTTTTATTTGGTAAACTATAAACGGGTATTCGAGAGGAATCCGTAATTTTTACTGAAATAAGAACGAATTAATCGGCCGGTCTTTAGTTGATTAAAAGTTAGCGGTATTCGAGAGGAATCGTTAACAACAATTTAAACAAGTAAGTAATAACACAAACGCTAATTAATAAATTAAGAGAGATCGGTTTATTAGTTAGTAAGCTATTCGAGAGGAAGCTTATAGGTTAATTCTCACACATCGGCTTGGAACTTTATGCACAATTACTTGAGGTGTTAACTATATTCGAGAGGAATAGTTGCATGGTTAGGTAGTTGGAGAAATCCGGTATTCGAGAGGAACTTAGGATTTTATATTAGAAGTTTTTCAATACTTTCACACCTAAGAAATAATACATATTCGTAAACGGTCCAAGCAAGCGTCTTTTAATCCATATTTAAAGTCAACAGTATTTTTAACGTTATTATAAGCAAGTCTTCTTAAGACCAAAACCACTTGTTACTTGTTACGTGTTTTATTAAGCTAATATTTTCAACTATAAATAGTCCCTGTGTTCGAACCCGATATTTGCTAATACTATTTTACAACTGACAAGGGTACACTGCCCGTGTCGTAATCTAGTAAAGGTTTAATTTTCGGAAAACTAGATTTTTCGCATCAAGTTGGGCGAGTCGGGAAATTAGTTAGTTTTAGCTCCTATATCCATTACGTTGATTTTAGTCCCATTTGAGTCTTTTAGAGTCTAAAAAAAAAAAAAAAAAAAAAACGCTTAAATGTAGTTAGGGAAAATGATAGGGGCTTGTATATTTAACTTTATTCCGGTACATTAACGTGAAATTGCTTAGGAACATCTTTAGTTAATAAAATACTTGTAAATAAGAGTTTAGGTTTTCTAATTTTAGTTCCTTAAGTTTCCCTGAAAAATCAAAAAGATAGATAATCACTAGATATCCTTAGTACCGAGCCCTTGTAGTCCCTGCACCCTTTCGGGGGTAGTTGGGGAATCCTAGTATTACTTAAGCCCTTAGAGAATTAGAGGCGAAGAAAAAGGCCATAGGTCTTTCCCGTCAACAAATTTGAATTCATCCTCACTATAACGAAGACTCAAATCCCGTTATATTTGTTCACTTCAAAGAAAATATATAATAATAAATCTATAGTATTTGAAGTGAACGAAAGTGAGAGGCAAGCTAAAAGATGTAGACTAACCAAATAATTCTCAAAAGAAAGAAGTACTCAAACGAAGAAAATGCTTAGTAATATTTTAAGGGTTCCCCCGAAAGTAAGGCGGTATAGGGGTCGGCTGTAATGGCTGATCGCTCTAACTTCGGTTAGAGAGTGAGGGAAAAGGGGTGATTATCTTGACATATCTAAACTAGGGGAAGAATTAGGAGTTAAAATTGGTAAATTGCGGTTCTTGTTTGCTTAAGTAATTTAGTAGCTTTAGATGTTTGTAGTCGGTTTTACGATCTTGCAATTTCACGCAAATCTTTATTTCTAACACCGGAATTTATTTAAATGTTTGAGCCCGTGATTCCTTAATTTTTCTTAAGTTGTATGTTTTGTAAAATGGTTAGTAGGTTTGAGTCGGATTTGCTTAGGGACAAGCAAATGCTTAAGTATGGGGGGTTTGATATCGCTCATTTATACGAGTATTTCATAGCGATATTTGTTATGTTTTGTGTCCCAAACGTAATGGATAGACCCCGTATTGCTTATATTTTGTGTAAAGTGTGTTTTATAGGTTCTTAGTATGTTTGGAGTTAAAGGAGGCGAATTTGGACTAAAAGAGGCTAAGGAAAACAAGTCGGTGAGCAAAATGTGAAGTTGCCTTGGTTATTTTGACGATTTGCTCCGCAACTGGTTATCAAGCAAGTTAAGTCCGCTACTGAAGTCAGCTTGCGCCGCAACACCTTCAGCTTGCGGCGCAAACCAACAAGATACTGGATCGAAGAATTTAATGTCTTGCGGCGCAAGACAAAGACTTGCGGCGCAAGACGTGCTGCTGGCAGTTAGAATTCTGTTTCTTTAATGCTAATTATGTGGAAAACAAAGGGGTTAGTGGGGGATATTACAAGAGACGATTTTGGAGACCAAAAAGAGAACAACAACACTCATATTATCAGTTCTTAATCATCAATTAGCAAGGAGGAAGCAAGGAATTTTCACAATCGTTATTTCAAGTTTGAACAATCATTATTTCAATTTCTACTTTGTTAATTTGGAGATCATTGGAACCTATTTTCCAGTTTTTGGTATTGAATCTTTTATCAATTTTATTGCTATTCGAATTATGTCTTTTACATATTTGATTGTGTTTGTTACAATTATGCGTAGCTAATTTCTTTGTACGTTTGCTTGGATTATGTGATCGTTTATGTGTTAGATTTTGGGTGTGAAAGTCGATTGATGTGTAGAGGTTAATTGGGGATCCGTTTGGGTTGTTATTTTGATTATATTGTTGAAATTGTTTATACTTTTATTTGGTAAACTAAAAACGGGTATTCGAGAGGAATCCGTAATTTTTACTGAAATAAGAACGAATTAATCGGCCGGTCTTTAGTTGATTAAAAGTTAGCGGTATTCGAGAGGAATCGTTAACAACAATTTAAACAAGTAAGTAATAACACAAACGCTAATTAATAAATTAAGCGAGATCGGTTTATTAGTTAGTAAGCTATTCGAGAGGAAGCTTATAGGTTAATTCTCACACATCGGCTTGGAACTTTATGCACAATTACTTGAGGTGTTAACTATATTCGAGAGGAATAGTTGCATGGTTAGGTAGTTGGAGAAATCCGGTATTCGAGAGGAACTTAGGATTTTATATTAGAAGTTTTTCAATACTTTCACACCTAAGAAATAATACATATTCGTAAACGGTCCAAGCAAGCGTCTTTTAATCCATATTTAAAGTCAACAGTATTTTTAACGTTATTATAAGCAAGTCTTCTTAAGACCAAAACCACTTGTTACTTGTTACGTGTTTTATTAAGCTAATATTTTCAACTATAAATAGTCCCTGTGTTCGAACCCGATATTTGCTAATACTATTTTACAACTGACAAGGGTACACTGCCCGTGTCGTAATCTAGTAAAGGTTTAATTTTCGGAAAACTAGATTTTTCGCATCAAGGTCCCATATGGCAAGAAGGTAATTGGTACACGCTGGATATTCAGAAACAAGAAAGATGAACGTGGAATTGTGGTCAAAAATAAGGCAAGACTGGTTGCCCAAGGCTACACTCAAGAAGAAGGCATCGACTATGAAGAGGTATTTGCTCCCGTAGCTGGGATTGAAGCCATACGCTTATTCCTAGCCTTTGCTTCATTCATGGGGTTCAAGGTATATCAAATGGACGTCAAGAGTGCGTTTCTATACGGAGTCATTGAAGAAGGGGTGTATGTCAAACAACCTCCTGGATTTGAAGACCCTCAACATCCACACAAGGTGTACAAACTGATCAAGGCTCTCTATGGGCTTCATCAAGCACCACGTGCATGAATCAACAATGGCGGACCGATTGCAACTTTTCAAGACTCACAACATGGTGGCGTGTTTGGAAAAGACTGCCGACAACGCCAATTTTCATCAAATAATCGATTTCTTTGATCAATCCAAGATCAAGACGGCGTTAACCATCAATCCGGATATTGATGAATCCCACATTAGGGATTTTTGGGCATCTGCCACTATGGATGAAGCAGACAACGCCATCAATGCTAGGGTGAAGGGAAAAGCAATCACGGTGACAGAGTCCTCTCTCAGAGTCCATCTGAACCTTCAAGATGACGAAGGTATAGTGCAGGTTCCTTATGACACCCTGGTAAATAGTTTTACTAACATGGGATATGAGGGGGACCTAAACGTTTCAGCATTTTTAAAAGCAAAATTTCCCCCCCAATGGAAATACATGTTGCATACTTTGCAACAATTTATGTCCCCCAAAAGAACAGGGTGGCATGAAGGAAGTTCCACATTAGCCACCGCTATGGTGTGTTTGGCTACAGGAGAAGTTTACAACTTCTCCTACATGATTTTTGACTCTATTAGAAAGAATATCGAGAACCCTCAAAACAAATTTTTAATGTATCCTCGATTTCTTCAACATTTTATTAATTGTGTTCATACTGATCTTCCAAGATCAGAAAATCTTTTGAAATCTCACGCTCATACAAAGAAGGTTTTTACTAATATGAGACAACTTAATAAGGGTGGACCAACTACTGTGACACCATTATTCTCTAAAATGATGGTGATCACTATTCCCACAGCTGCAGGACAAGTAACTCTACCTCTGTCCCAACCCACAGCTGCCACCGTCAGTACCACTGCACTTAATCAGGGCACTAGTGCCATATCTGAAGCAGGTACTGCAGGTGGAAACCCAGAGGTTACTACGGTAGTTGCTACTGCCCCTGTACCTCCAGTTGCTACTGTGAGTTCTACTCCAGTTGCTACTGCTTCTGTCACTACTGCTAAAGTGACTAAACCTGCTGCTTCATCACCTCACAAACCCCCCAAAGCTGCGTCTAAGAGACTCAAGAGGGTTACTCAGCCTCTTGTGTCTAAAACCATCCCCCTTACTACTACTGCAAAAGCAATCCCTGAAACATCTTCAGGATTGCCACACACATTAGGGGAAAACCTTGAACACACCCCCTTGTTCACTGAGTTGGTCACTAAGGAGGGGGAAGACCATGTAGGGAGGGCTGATACTACTGCAGCCTCTACTTCTCATAGTAGAGCTCAGGACAGTATCAACGTATCTAAGACCCAAACTACGGCAACACCATCCCTTGCTGAGGACTTGTTCTCAGATTGGGAAGGTGGTCCCAGGCGCCAAGAGACCATGGGGGAGATACCTGCTTCTGCTAGGCAGGAGGGTTTCTCTTTTTCCTATGATCTTCCACCTGTTGGTACCCAACAGGAAAGGGGTGAGGATAGTAGTGGACATTTCAAGGAATTGATGGTTATGTACCAAACTCTAATGGTGAGGGTGGACAAACAAGAAGAGATGCTGTCTTCTTTAACTTCTTTGGTGCAACAGGTACTGGCACAACAAGCATTACTATCTGTCCAGTTACTGCCCAAAAGAATCACCACACAAGATGCTGGAACTTCACCAAAACCATCCAGCTCATCCTCTTCAGATGACTCCCCAGCAGATGAAAACAAGGGGGAGAAAGAAATAGATGTGTTATCATCTGGAGAAAGTAGGGGAGAAGACAAGACAAGCACAGATACTGTCATCACTGCCACCTCCAATCAAGATGAACAAATGGAGACGGATAGTGTATTTGAGGGGGAGACAGATTTTGATGCTAACATGATAATAGATGAGGCAGAAGGTGAAGAGATGGAGATTGATACTCCACTTAAGGGGGAGCAGCAGCAGCAAGAAGTGAAGCAAATGGTTGAAGAATCCATAGACGAGATGGAAGATGAAACTTCACCAAAAGTTGCTACGGCAACAAGTGCTGCGGATCAAGATGCTGAAATGGTTACTGCGGACCCAGTTACTACGGATCAACTTACTACGGATCCTATGGTAACTAGCCCAGTTACTACTGACCCAGTTGCTGCGGACCCAATGATAACTAGTCCAGTTGCTACGGACTTAGTTAATACGGTTGATATGGAGCAAGTTGCTACGGACCCAATGCTTATCAGTCCAGCTCCAGAAACAGAGGAAGAAGATCATTCCTTCATTTTCACAACCGTTCCTCCCTCTTTCCATGAAGCTTCTACAACTTTTCAAGCAATCCAAACTGAAGCTACAACTCCTTCCACCACTGTAACAGAAGCTCCTTCTACCTTTGATCAACAAGAAGCTGCAAATGTTCTTATAAGAACAGAAATGTCAAGAACAAATGTGATGGCTGATGAAGACACCATAGCATCACAGCTGCTAAAGATCAAAGAGGAAAAAGCAGAAGAAGAGAGAAAGAAGATACTAGCTGAAGCAGTTGCAAAACAGAGAGCATCTGCTGCTTTAGGTGAAAAACCCAAACAAACCTCTCTAAAGTTACCTGAACAATCTGCAGGTATGTCTGTTCCTACAGGTAGAGCTGGCTATGTCACAGTGGATAAGCAAAAGAATAAAGTTCAAAGAGTTGACCTTGATGCTGAAAAAGGAAAAGGCAAATCCATTGCTGTGGTGAAATCAAAGACTAAAGAAGAAAAGAGCAAGGAGGAAGCTTTTAACTTTCAAGGTATGACAGATGAAGAGGTTGAAATGCTCAGAAGAGAATATGAACAAGCAGAGCTATTGCATAAAATGGCTACTGAGAAGAAAGAAGAGGAGGAAAGAGAAAGGAAGAGGAAGATTGCTGAAGCAGATGCAATCCATGCTAGATTGAATACAACTCCAACTCCAGAAGAAAGAGAAATAATGGAGAAGATTGCTGCTGAGGATGCAATCAAGGCTCAGGAGATGGCAAATGATCAAATTTTGAACAAATTGGTTAAAAAGGGCTTAGTAAAGTCAGATGAGCGTCTAGCACAAAAGATGCATGAAGAGGAACTGACACAAGCCAAAGCCAAAGCCAAGCCTGAGAAGAAGAAAGTGTCCAAACCAACTCCTACACAAATCAAGTTAGCTCAAGATAGGGATAAATACACCATGTACCTTAAAAGCAAAGGTCACAGTGGCAGATCCTTAGGCCCTATGAAGCTATCTAACATTTTAGATCTTGTGAAGGATGAAAGACAAAAGGAAGCAAAAAGGGAAGCTGCTCTTGCCAAAATCCAAGAGAAGAAGAAGAAGGATGATGACAAAGCTCTTGAAGCTGCCCTAAAAACTGGAAGGAAAGTGTTCATACAACCTGAACCTGTTCCTGAAGTCAAAAAGTCAGAAGAGAAGCAGAAAAGAAGGAAGCTATCATCAAAAAGGATTCCAGTTCCTCCATCTAAACGTCAAAAGATGGGTGATGATGCTGCTACTTCTCAAGAAAGCCCAGATATTCCTTTTGAGGATGTCAAACCAGAGCCTGAAGATATGGAACAAGACCCTCCTAGTACTACTCAAGGGGGAGATTATTCTGCATATATCAATCATGTTGAAGGTTTGAAGTTTACTCCGTTGAATGTGAAACCTCCAGTTATCATTGATTGGAAGTATATTCGAGGGTACAACAAGACTGAGTATGAAGTGACCAGACAAGACAAATCAAGGAAGGTACTTAATGCTTTTTATGATGCAATTATATTCTTTGACAGAGAAGACCTGGAAAGAATGTATGATATAGGCAAGTCAAAGTACTCTAATCAAAGAGGAGTACCAGGAATTGATCTGGCAATGGACGTCTTATGCGGATTATTTGAACCTGGATATGAGAAAAAGAGTTCAGTCTTCAAGAAGGAAGGACCAAACAATCCAATTTTAAATTGGTACATCTATGAGAGAAGTGGAACATACTCCATTATCAGAAGACATGGAGCAAGAGAATTCTACTTGGTGGATGTTAAATATCCACATTCTTTGAAGACATTGAATGAGTTGGTTGAGTTAAAGCTGAATGGACCTCAAGACTCAAGACTAGCTCAGGAACTCATTTGGAGAATCTTGTGTCAACGCATAGAAGAGAAGTCCAAGGGAAAATCTGACTGGAAAAAGAAGTAGTTGTAATTAACATACAATACTTAGTACTCGTTTGTAAAAAGTTAGTACTGTTGAAATATGAAACTTGTACTTTTGATATGCTATAAAAGTTCAAGGTTAGGGGGAGATTGTTGGGTTATAACTTAGCTAAAATAGTTTAACCAAGAACAATTCACTTAACAAACAAGAATAGTAACTCAAGTGATTAATACGGAAGACATTGAGAGTTACTACGGAAGACAAGTTACTACGGAAGTTCAACATGTTACTACGGCAACTCAAGTTACTACGGTGACATTGAAGTTACTACGGGCAAAGCTGAAAGTCAAGATACGGAAGAAGTCAAGTCAAGACACGGAAGACAAACCTTATCTTGTACATATAATCTAAGAGTTATAATTAGATTATATTTCCTTTTGTTAATTAGATAGAGTTTCCTTAAACTAGATAATGTTTTATTTAGATAAGGATAGATGTAGATTTCTAGTTTATCTAGAACGAGCCTCAAGGTCTATAAATATAGATCCTTGCAAGATAGAAAGAACACGTTGTAATTAATTCTATTCGATTAATTCAATTGAGGCTTACCATTCGACAATAATATTGTTTATTCATTATTCCTTATTAGTTGTTCGATAACTCGTAATATTGAAGTGTTCATCCGCTGCTGAACTTCTTCAATAGATCTCGATCTTAAACGTTAGCAAACCTATTAGTTTATTCAGACTAATACGATCCTAACACGAAATCAACAATCCAAACCACGTTGTACCCATTAATACCCTAATTTCCTTATAAAACCTAAATTTCTTCCGGTACGAGTTAGAATCACGGTGTAGGTGTGTGATATTCATGTTTCATAAACCCGTAGTTCAAAATGACGTGAAGAATGTCTGAAGAAGGATATTAGAAGCCATTTCATCCATAAAAAACTCAATCAAACAAAAAATACCCTTTTAAAATCAAAACCCTAATTCTAAAAACCCATAGGTACTTTTAAACCCTAATTTTCTAAAAACCTTACCATACATTACAATTTCTAGTCCAAACTCCCACACTACCCTAATAAACTTTATAATAACCGAAATCAACAATCCAAACCACGTTGTACCCATTAATACCCTATTTTCCTTATAAAACCTATATTTCTTCCGGTACGAGTTAGAATCACGGTTTAGGTGGGTGATATTCATGTTTTATAATCCCGTAGATCAAAATGACGTGAAGAATGTCTGAAGAAGTATATTAGAAGCCATTTCATCCATAAAAAACTCAATCAAACAAAAAATACCCTTTTAAAATCAAAACCCTAATTCTATAAACCCATAGGTACTTTTAAACCCTAATTTTCTAAAAACCTTACCATACATTACAATTTCTAGTCCATACTCCCACACTACCCTAATAAACTTTATAATAACCGAAATCAACAATCCAAACCACGTTATACCCATTCATACCCTAATTTCCTTATAAAAACTATATTTCTTCCGGTACGAGTTAGAATCACGGTTTAGGTGGGTGATATTCATGTTTCATAACCCCGTAGGTCAAAATAACGTGAAGAATCTCTGAAGAAGGATATTAGAAGCCATTTCATCTATAAAAAACTCAATCAAACAAAAAATACCTTTTTAAAATCAAAACCCTAATTCTAAAAACCCATAGGTACTTTTAAACCCTAATTTTCTAAAAACCTTTCCATACATTACAATTTCTAGTCTAAACTCCCACACTACCCGAATAAACTTTATAATAACCGAAATCAACAATCCAAACCATGTTGTACCCATTAATACCCTAATTTCCTTATAAAACCTAGATTTCTTCCGGTACGAGTTAGAATCACGGTTTAGGTGGGTGATATTCATGTTTCATAATCTCGTAGGTCAAAATAACTTGAAGAATGTCTGAAGAAGGATATTAGAAGCCATTTCATCCATAAAAAACTCAATCAAACAAAAAATACCCTTTTAAAATCAAAACCCTAATTCTAAAAACCCATTGGTACTTTTAAACCCTAATTTTCTAAAAACCTTTCCATACATAATAATTTCTACTCCATACTCCCACACTACCCTAATAAACTTTATAATAACCGAAATCAACAATCCAAACCACGTTGTACCCATTAATACCCTAATTTCCTTATAAAACCTAAATTTCTTCTGGTACGAGTTAGAATCACGGTTTAGGTGTGTGATATTCATGTTTCATAATCCCGTAGGTCACAATAGCATTAAGAATGTCTGAAGAAGTATATTAGAAGCCATTTCATCCATAAAAAACTTAATCAAACAAAAAAATACCCTTTTAAAATCAAAACCCTAATTCTAAAAACCCATAGGTACTTTTAAACCCTAATTTTCTAACAACTTTTCCATACATTACAATTTCTAGTCCAAACTCCCACACTACCCTAATAAACTTTATAATAACCGAAATCAACAATCCAAACCACGTTGTACCCATTAATACCCTAATTTCTTATAAAACCTAAATTTCTTCCGGTACGAGTTAGAATCACGGTTTAGGTGTGTGATATTCATGTTTCATAATCCCGTAGTTCAAAATGACGTGAAGAATGTCTGAAGAAGGATATTAGAAGCCATTTCATCCATAAAAAACTCAATCAAACAAAAAGTACCCTTTTAAAATCAAAACCCAAATTCTAAAAACCCATAGGTAATTTTAAACCCTAATTTTCTAAAAGCGTACCTTATATTACAATTTCTAGTCCAAACTCCCACACTACCCTAATAAACTTTGTAATAACCGAAATCAACAATCCAAACCACGTTGTACCCATTAATACCATAACTTCCTTATAAAACCTATATTTCTTCAGGTACGAGTTAGAATCACGGTTTAGGTAGGTGATACTCATGTTTCATAATCCCGTAGATCAAAATGACGTGAAGAATGTCTGAAGAAGGATATTAGAAGCCATTTCATCCATAAAAAACTCAATCAACAAAAAATACCCTTTTAAAATCAAAACTCTAATTCTAAAAACCCATAGGTACTTTTAAACCCTAATTTTCTAAAAACCTTACCATACATTACAATTTCTAGTCCAAATTCCCACACTACCCTAATAAACTTTATAATAACCGAAATCAACAATCCAAACCACGTTGTACCCATTAATACCCTAATTTCCTTATAAAACCTATATTTCTTCCGGTACGAGTTAGAATCACGGTTTAGGTGGGTGATACTCATGTTTCATAATCCCGTAGGTCAAAATGACGTGAAGAATGTCTGAAGAAGGATATTAGAAGCCATTTCATCCATAAAAAACTCAATCAAACAAAAATACCCTTTTAAAATCAAAACCCTAATTCTAAAAACCCATAGGTACTTTTAAACCCTAATTTTCTAAAAACCTTACCATACATTACAATTTCTAGTCCAAACTCCCACACTACCCTAATAAACTTTATAATAACCGAAATCAACAATCCAAACCACGTTATACCCATTAAAACCCTATTTCCTTATAAAACCTAGATTTCTTCCGGTACGAGTTAGAATCACGGTTTAGGTGGGTGATACTCATGTTTCATAATCCCGTAGATCAAAATGACGTGAAGAATGTCTGAAGAAGGATATTAGAAGCCATTTCATCCATAAAAAACTCAATCAAACAAAAAATACCCTTTTAAAATCAAAACCCTAATTCTAAAAACCCATAGGTACTTTTAAACCCTAATTTTCTAAAAACCTTACCATACATTACAATTTCTAGTCCAAACTCCCACACTACCCTAATAAACTTTATAATAACCGAAATCAACAATCCAAACCACGTTTTACCCATTAAAACCCTCATTTCCTTATAAAACCTATATTTCATCCGGTACGAGTTAGAATCACGGTTTAGGTGGGTGATACTCATGTTTCATAATCCCGTAGATCAAAATGACGTGAAGAATGTCTGAAGAAGGATATTAGAAGCCATTTCATCCATAAAAAACTCAATCAAACAAAAATAAACCCTAATTCTAAAACCCATAGTACTTTTAAACCCTAATTTTCTAAAAACCTTACCATACATTACAATTTCTAGTCCAAACTCCCACACTACCCTAATAAACTTTATAATAACTGAAATCAATAATCCAAACCACGTTGTACCCATTATTACCCTAATTTCCTTATAAAACCTAGATTTCATCCGGTACGAGTTAGATTCACGGTTAAGGTGGGTGATATTCATGTTTCACAATTCCCGTAGATCAAAATGACGTGAAGAATGTCTGAAGAAGGATATTAGAAGCCATTTTCATCCATAAAAAACTCAATCAAACAAAAAATACCCTTTTAAAATCAAAACCCTAATTCTAAAGACCCATAAGTACTTTTAAACCCTAATTTTCTAAAAACCTTACCATACATTACAATTTCTAGTCCAAACTCCCACACTACCCTAATAAACTTTATAATAACCGAAATCAACAATCCAAACCACGTTGTACCCATTAATACCCTAATTTCCTTATAAAACCTAGATTTCTTCCGGTACGAGTTAGAATCACGGTTTAGGTGGGTGATATTCATGTTTCATAATCTCGTAGGTCAAAATAACTTGAAGAATGTCTGAAGAAGGATATTAGAAGCCATTTCATCCATAAAAAACTCAATCAAACAAAAAATACCCTTTTAAAATCAAAACCCTAATTCTAAAAACCCATAGGTACTTTTAAACCCTAATTTTCTAAAAACCTTACCATACATTACAATTTCTAGTCCATACTCCCACACTACCCTAATAAACTTTATAATAACCGAAATCAACAATCCAAACCACGTTGTACCCATTAATACCCTAATTTCCTTATAAAACCTATATTTCATCCGGTACGAGTTAGAATCACGGTTTAGGTGGGTGATATTCATGTTTCATAATCTCGTAGGTCACAATAGCATTAAGAATGTCCGAAGAAGGATATTAGAAGCCATTTCATCTATAAAAAACTCAATCAAACAAAAAATACCCTTTTAAAATCAAAACCCTAATTCTAAAAACCCATAGGTACTTTTAAACCCTAATTTTCTAAAAACCTTACCATACATTACAATTTCTAGTTCAAACTCCCACACTACCCTAATAAATTTTACAATAACCGAAATCAACAATCCAAACCACATTGTACCCATTAATACCCTAATTTCCTTATAAAACCTATATTTCATCCGGTACGAGTTAGAATCACGGTTTAGGTGGGTGATATTCATGTTTCATAATCTCGTAGGTCACAATAGCATTAAGAATGTCCGAAGAAGGATATTAGAAGCCATTTCATCCATAAAAAACTCAATCAAACAAAAAATACCCTTTTAAAATCAAAACCCTAATTCTAAAAACCCATAGGTACTTTTAAACCCTAATTTTCTAAAAACCTTACCATACATTACAATTTCTAGTCCATACTCCCACACTACCCTAATAAACTTTTATAATAACCGAAATCAACAATCCAAACCACGTTGTACCCATTAATACCCTAATTTCCTTATAAAACCTAGATTTCTTCCGGTACGAGTTAGAATCACGGTTTAGGTGGGTGATATTCATGTTTCATAATCCGTAGGTCACAATAGCATTAAGAATGTCTGAAGAAGTATATTAGAAGCCATTTCATCCATAAAAAACTCAATCAAACAAAAAATACCCTTTTAAAATCAAAACCCTAATTCTAAAAACCCATAAGTACTTTTAAACCCTAATTTTTAAAAACCTTACCATACATTACAATTTCTAGTCCAAACTCCCACACTACCCTAATAAACTTTATAATAACCGAAATCAACAATCCAAACCACGTTGTACCCATTAATACCCTAATTTCCTTATAAAACCTAGATTTCTTCCGGTACGAGTTAGAATCACGGTTTAGGTGGGTGATACTCATGTTTCATAATCCCGTAGGTCACAATAGCATTAAGAATGTCTGAAGAAGTATATTAGAAGCCATTTCATCCATAAAAGACTCAATCAAACAAAAAATACCCTTTTAAAATCAAAACCCTAATTCTAAAAACCCATAGGTACTTTTAAACCCTAATTTTCTAAAAACCTTACCATACATTACAATTTCTAGTTCATACTCCCACACTACCCTAATAAATTTTACAATAACCGAAATCAACAATCCAAACCACATTGTACCCATTAATACCCTAATTTCCTTATAAAACCTATATTTCATCTGGTACGAGTTAGAATCACGGTTTAGGTGGGTGATATTCATGTTTCATAATCTCGTAGGTCACAATAGCTTTAAGAATGTCCGAAGAAGGATATTAGAAGCCATTTCATCTATAAAAAACTCAATCAAACAAAAAATACCCTTTTAAAATCAAAACCCTAATTCTAAAAACCCATAGGTACTTTTAAACCCTAATTTTCTAAAAACCTTACCATACATTATAATTTCTAGTTCATACTCCCACACTACCCTAATAAATTTTATAGTAACCGAAATCAACAATCCAAACCACGTTGTACCCATTAATACCATAATTTCCTTATAAAACCTAAATTTCTTCCGGTACGAGTTAGAATCACGGTTTAGGTGTGTGATATTCATGTTTCATAATCCCGTAGGTCACAATAGCATTAAGAATGTCCGAAGAAGGTTATTAGATGCCATTTCTTCCATAAAAAACTCAATCAAACAAAAAATACCCTTTTAAAATCAAAACCTAATTCTAAAAACCCATAGGTACTTTTTTTTTTTTTTTTTTTTTTTTTTTTTTTTTGGTAAAAGGGAATTCTACCCCGGTAAATTATATAACCAAAAAAACGATGAAGTACAACGGGTATAGGTGAAGTCCTATACCTCAACCCATTACATGGGCAACAACCAGCAAAAAGCCAAAACAAAAAAAACACACCCTATATAAGGAAGACATGCCTTCCTTATAGACTACCACATAATACTAGACTACCAAACTATAGCTACTTTCTAGTCTTCGCTTGAGGCT
Source organism: Senecio squalidus (assembly GCA_910822075.1). Lineage (NCBI taxonomy): Eukaryota > Viridiplantae > Streptophyta > Magnoliopsida > Asterales > Asteraceae > Senecio > Senecio squalidus. Next base: position 58,894 of record CAJVGC010000133.1, read on the forward strand.
TGTAAACACGATCCTTCTTAGAACTTTGAATATGGGCAGTAATATCGGTATAATCATCAAAACCATATTCATCATCAGAAGCATCAGATGGATTAAAACAATTATCCCATTTCCCTGGTAGCACCTGAGAACTACAAACCTCCTTATCCTTGTTACCCCCAGCAACCAACGAGACTGAACTACTAGGAATAGACTTTCCCATACTTCCTTGATCAGTGACCTTAGTTTGAGACTGACCAATATCATCACCATCAATATTTAAAACACTAAATGAATTACCCACATGCAATCCTGACTTTGGCCCATCCACTTTAGAAGATTTCCCCCCTTTCTTTTGCTGCCAAATTACCTTAGAATTAGGCTTATTCAATTTAAGCCCAGCAAATGTTCTCGGATCAGCTCCCGTCTTCCTGTTACGACCTTTAACTTCCGTAAAACCTTCATCCTGAGCCTCCATAACCGGAGCCTGTTTGTCCCTAGTGGTAAGAATAACACTATCCTCAACAACTCGTTTGGGGCATAAATTAGTAGTATGACCAAAGCATTGACAAACAGTACAATGAGGAGGCTTCCACTCATACTCAACTCGGATAGTTTCCTTTGTATAACTGTCCCCCTCCTCAGACGGAATTGCCATAGTCACCTCCTGTTTTAGGGCAACAGTCGCATCAATCTCAATTAATGCCCTAGCAAAACTAATTCTGCCCCATGAGTCATCACACATAGAACTAGTAAACGCATCAAGCATGATAGGTTTACCAATTTGCGTAGCAATTAGACTCAGACCATCCACCGAGTAAGCCAGAATAGGAACATTGTACATTTTAACCCAAACAGGAACCTTGGTAACCTCCCTTTTCGTCAAGGACACAGTAGGAGTCCATTTAGTGAGAATGATAGGAGATTTGCGGATCAACCAAGGCCCTTTTTCCAACACCTGCTCCATTCCCCCCTTAGAAGCAAATTTGAACAGATAAACACCCGCATCATTACGAGTAATCCGCTCAAACCCAAACTTTCGCCACGCATTCGACGCATATTGTTTAACCACTGGAAATGAAGGATCCTTACCAAGAAAAAAACCCACAATGGAGTTCTCATACCGGCACTTGATTTTCGCAGCTACATCGAGTGGAAGCACACAATCAAATGCCTCAAGTTTTTCCTCATTAACCATGGTGCGAAACTTACTCGTATTACACGGGACACTGGAGGCTAACAGACTAGCATAGGTAAGCCTCAAATTAGAAAGTCCCGGATCACCCTCTTGAATACTATCTGTGGGAACCCGGTCACCACTACTCGGAGTGGTCATCGTCTCAATATCAGAAACACTAATCTTACCAGCCATGTTCATTAACCTTTTTGCGATTCCCTCCATAGTCGAGGTATCATTAGCATCACTAGTACCCCTCGCCATAATCGGAGTAGCATTAACATCAGAATCATCATAACCCTTTTCCATAACTCGTTCGTACGGATCAGGTTTGGTTCGTACGGATCAAGGTTTGGTTCGTACGGATCAAGGTTTGGTTCGTACGGATGTAGGCTTGGTTCGTACGGATGAATAGAAGTGCTATACGTACGTATCAAGGGTTGGTTCGTACGGATCAAGGTTTGGTTCGTACGAATGTATGCTTGGTTCGTACGGATGTAGATTTGGTTCGTACGGATGAATACCAGCAGCCCAGAAACCCTAATCCGCTGAAACAAACCCTAAAAGCTTGCAACTCGCCGGAAATCTGATTAACACCACGAATCTCAAGCCAAAACCGAAATACACTACTACTAATGCAATTCGACTAAGAAAGCACCGTTTAATCAATCCAATACCACACAATATGCAGCAAAAGGATGAAAAACGAAACCCTCCAACCGAAACACAAATCAGCAGCAATTAAAAACGATTAGGAAAGAAAGCAATGATTCGAGTGATACCAAACAATAACCAACAATGAAGGTACAAAGAACAACCACCAATTGGTGTGAAATCCGGCCAAAAATCCGGCAGCCAAACACCCCCTAAAATCGCCTAGTTAAAATGGAAATATATGGTAGAGTTTTGTAAACCCTAATTTGCTAAAAACCTTACCATACATTACAATTTCTAGTCCAAACTACCACAATACCCTAATAAACTTTATAATAACCGAAATCCAATCCAAACCACGTTGTACCCATTTAAACCCTCATTTCCTTATAAAACCTATATTTCATCCGGTACGAGTTAGAATCACGGTTTAGGTGGGTGATATTCATGTTTCATAATCTCGTAGGTCACAATAGCATTAAGAATGTCTGAAGAAGTATATTAGAAGCCATTTCATCCATAAAAAACTCAATCAAACAAAAAATACCCTTTTAAAATCAAAACCCTAATTCTAAAAACCCATAGGTACTTTTAAACCCTAATTTTCTAAAAACCTTTCCATACATTACAATTTCTAGTCCATACTCCCACACTACCCTAATAAACTTTATAATAACCGAAATCAACAATCCAAACCACGTTGTACCCATTAATACCCTAATTTCCTTATAAAACCTATATTTCATCCGGTACGAGTTAGAATCACGGTTTAGGTGGGTGATATTCATGTTTCATAATCCCGTAGATCAAAATGACGTGAAGAATGTCTGAAGAAGGATATTAGAAGCCATTTCATCCATAAAAAACTCAATCAAACAAAAAATACCCTTTTAAAATCAAAACCCTAATTCTAAAAACCCATAGGTACTTTTAAACCCTAATTTTCTAAAAACCTTACCATACATTACAATTTCTAGTCCAAACTCCCACACTACCCTAATAAACTTTATAATAACCGAAATCAACAATCCAAACCACGTTGTACCCATTAAACCCTCATTTCCTTATAAAACCTATATTTCTTCCGGTACGAGTTAGAATCACGGTTTAGGTGGGTGATATTCATGTTTCATAATCTCGTAGGTCACAATAGCATTAAGAATGTCTGAAGAAGTATATTAGAAGCCATTTCATCCATAAAAAACTTAATCAAACAAAAAATACCCTTTTAAAATCAAAACCCTAATTCTAAAAACCCATAGGTACTTTTAAACCCTAATTTTCTAAAAACCTTTCCATACATTACAATTTCTAGTCCAAACTCCCACACTACCCTAATAAACTTTATAATAACCGAAATCAACAATCCAAACCACGTTGTACCCATTTAAACCCTATTTCCTTATAAAACCTATATTTCATCCGGTACGAGTTAGAATCACGGTTTAGGTGGGTGATATTCATGTTTCATAATCTCGTAGGTCACAATAGCATTAAGAATGTCCGAAGAAGTATATTAGAAGCCATTTCATCCATAAAAAACTCAATCAAACAAAAAATACCCTTTTAAAATCAAAACCCTAATTCTAAAAACCCATAGGTACTTTTAAACCCTAATTTTCTAAAAACCTTTCCATACATTACAATTTCTAGTCCAAACTCCCACACTACCCTAATAAACTTTATAATAACCGAAATCAACAATCCAAACCACGTTATACCCATTAATACCCTAATTTCCTTATAAAACCTATATTTCTTCCGGTACGAGTTAGAATTATGAAACATGAGTATCACCCACCTAAACCGTGATTCTAACTCGTACTGGAAGAAATATAGGTTTTATAAGGAAAATATGGGTATAACGTAGTTTGGATTGTTGATTTCGGTTATTACAAAGTTTATTAGGGTAGTGTGGGAGTTTGGACTAGAAATTGTAATGTATGGTAAGGTTTTAGAAAATTAGGGTTTAAAAGTACCTATGGGTTTTTGAATTAGGGTTTTGATTTTAAAAGGGTATTTTTTGTTTGATTGAGTTTTTTATGGATGAAATGGCTTCTAATATCCTTCTTCAGACATTCTTCACGTCATTTTGAACTACGGGATTATGAAACATGAATATCACACACCTAAACCGTGATTCTAACTCGTACCGGAAGAAATTTAGGTTTTATAAGGAAATGAGGGTTTTAATGGGTACAATGTGGTTTGGATTGTTGATTTCGGTTATTATAAAATTTATTAGGGTAGTGTGGGAGTATGAACTAGAAATTGTAATGTATGGTAAGGTTTTTAGAAAATTAGGGTTTAAAAGTACCTATGGGTTTTTAGAATTAGGGTTTTGATTTTAAAAGGGTTTTTTGTTTGATTGAGTTTTTTATGGATGAAATGGCTTCTAATATCCTTCTTCGGACATTCTTAATGCTATTGTGACCTACGAGATTATGAAACATGAATATCACCCACCTAAACCGTGATTCTAACTCGTACCGGAAGAAATCTAGGTTTTATAAGGAAAATAGGGTTTTAATGGGTATAACGTAGTTTGGATTGTTGATTTCGGTTATTACAAAGTTTATTAGGGTAGTGTGGGAGTTTGGACTAGAAATTGTAATGTATGGTAAGGTTTTTAGAAAATTAGGGTTTAAAAGTACCTATGGGTTTTTAGAATTAGGGTTTTGATTTTAAAAGGGTACTTTTTGTTTGATTGAGTTTTTTATGGATGAAATGGCTTCTAATATCCTTCTTCGGACATTCTTCACGCTATTGTGACCTACGTGATTATGAAACATGAATATCACCCACCTAAACCGTGATTCTAACTCGTACCGGATGAAATATAGGTTTTATAAGGAAATTAGGGTATTAATGGGTACAA
>CAJVGC010000134.1:0-39156 GCA_910822075.1 Senecio squalidus
ACCCTAATTCTAAAAACCCATAGGTACTTTTAAACCCTAATTTTCTAAAAACCTTACCATACATTACAATTTCTAGTCCATACTCCCACACTACCCTAATAAACTTTATAATAACCGAAATCAACAATCCAAACCACGTTATACCCATTAAAACCCTCATTTCCTTATAAAACCTAGATTTCTTCCGGTACGAGTTAGAATCACGGTTTAGGTGGGTGATATTCATGTTTCATAATCCCGTAGGTCAAAATGACGTGAAGAATGTCTGAAGAAGGATATTAGAAGCCATTTCATCCATAAAAAACTCAATCAAACAAAAATACCCTTTTAAAATCAAAACCCTAATTCTAAAAACCCATAGGTACTTTTAAACCCTAATTTTCTAAAAACCTTACCATACATTACAATTTCTAGTCCATACTCCCACACTACCCTAATAAACTTTATAATAACCGAAATCAACAATCCAAACCACGTTGTACCCATTAAAACCCTCATTTCTTCCGGTACGAGTTAGAATCACGGTTTAGGTGGGTGATATTCATGTTTCATAATCCCGTAGATCAAAATGACGTGAAGAATGTCTGAAGAAGGATATTAGAAGCCATTTCATCCATAAAAAACTCAATCAAACAAAAAATACCCTTTTAAAATCAAAACCCTAATTCTAAAACCCATAGGTACTTTTAAACCCTAATTTTCTAAAAACCTTACCATACATTACAATTTCTAGTCCAAACTCCCACACTACCCTAATAAACTTTATAATAACCGAAATCAACAATCCAAACCACGTTGTACCCATTAATACCCTAATTTCCTTATAAAACCTAGATTTCTTCAGGTACGAGTTAGAATCACGGTTTAGGTGGGTGATATTCATGTTTCATAATCCCGTAGGTCACAATAGCATTAAGAATGTCTGAAGAAGGATATTAGAAGCCATTTCATCCATAAAAAACTCAATCAAACAAAAATACCCTTTTAAAACCCTAATTTTCTAAAAACCTTACCATACATTACAATTTCTAGTCCAAACTCCCACACTACCCTAATAAACTTTATAATAACCGAAATCAACAATCCAAACCACGTTGTACCCATTAATACCCTAATTTCCTTATAAACCTAGATTTCTTCCGGTACGAGTTAGAATCACGGTTTAGGTGGGTGATATTCATGTTTCATAATCCCGTAGGTCAAAATGACGTGAAGAATGTCTGAAGAAGGATATTAGAAGCCATTTCATCCATAAAAAACTCAATCAAACAAAAAATACCCTTTTAAAATCAAAACCCTAATTCTAAAAACCATAGGTACTTTTAAACCCTAATTTTCTAAAAACCTTACCATACATTACAATTTCTAGTCCAAACTCCCACACTACCCTAATAAACTTTATAATAACCGAAATCAACAATCCAAACCACGTTGTACCCATTAATACCCTAATTTCCTTATAAAACCTATATTTCTTCCGGTACGAGTTAGAATCACGGTTTAGGTGGGTGATATTCATGTTTCATAATCCCGTAGGTCAAAATAGCATGAAGAATGTCTGAAGAAGGATATTAGAAGCCATTTCATCCATAAAAAACTCAATCAAACAAAAAATACCCTTTTAAAATCAAAACCCTAATTCTAAAAACCCATAGGTACTTTTAAACCCTAATTTTCTAAAAACCTTACCATACATTACAATTTCTAGTCCATACTCCCACACTACCCTAATAAACTTTATAATAACCGAAATCAACAATCCAAACCACGTTATACCCATTAATACCCTCATTTCCTTATAAAACCTATATTTCATCCGGTACGAGTTAGATTCACGGTTAAGGTGGGTGATATTCATGTTTCATAATCCCGTAGGTCACAATAGCATTAAGAATGTCTGAAGAAGGATATTAGAAGCCATTTCATCCATAAAAAACTCAATCAAACAAAAAGTACCCTTTTAAAATCAAAACCCTAATTCTAAAAACCCATAGGTACTTTTAAACCCTAATTTTCTAAAAACCTTACCATACATTACAATTTCTAGTCCATACTCCCACACTACCCTAATAAACTTTATAATAACCGAAATCAACAATCCAAACCACGTTATACCCATTAATACCCTAATTTCCTTATAAAACCTAGATTTCTTCCGGTACGAGTTAGAATCACGGTTTAGGTGGGTGATATTCATGTTTCATAATCCCGTAGGTCAAAATGACGTGAAGAATGTCTGAAGAAGGATATTAGAAGCCATTTCATCCATAAAAAACTCAATCAAACAAAAAATACCCTTTTAAAATCAAAACCCTAATTCTAAAAACCCATAGGTACTTTTAAACCCTAATTTTCTAAAAACCTTACCATACATTACAATTTCTAGTCCATACTCCCACACTACCCTAATAAACTTTATAATAACCGAAATCAACAATCCAAACCACGTTATACCCATTAAAACCCTCATTTCCTTATAAAACCTATATTTCATCCGGTACGAGTTAGATTCACGGTTAAGGTGGGTGATATTCATGTTTCATAATCCCGTAGGTCACAATAGCATTAAGAATGTCTGAAGAAGGATATTAGAAGCCATTTCATCCATAAAAAACTCAATCAAACAAAAAATACCCTTTTAAAATCAAAACCCTAATTCTAAAAACCCATAGGTACTTTTAAACCCTAATTTTCTAAAAACCTTACCATACATTACAATTTCTAGTCCAAACTCCCACACTACCCTAATAAACTTTATAATAACCGAAATCAACAATCCAAACCACGTTGTACCCATTAATACCCTAATTTCCTTATAAAACCTAGATTTCTTCAGGTACGAGTTAGAATCACGGTTTAGGTGGGTGATATTCATGTTTCATAATCCCGTAGGTCACAATAGCATTAAGAATGTCCGAAGAAGGATATTAGAAGCCATTTCATCCATAAAAAACTCAATCAAACAAAAAATACCCTTTTAAAAGAAAACCCTAATTCTAAAAACCCATAAGTAATTTTAAACCCTAATTTTCTAAAAACCTTACCATACATTACAATTTCTAGTCCAAACTCCCAGACTACCCTAATAAACTTTATAATAACCGAAATCAACAATCCAAACCACGTTGTACCCATTAATACCCTAATTTCCTTATAATGCCTAGATTTCTTCCGGTACGAGTTAGAATCACGGTTTTTTTTTTTGGTATAAGGGAAATTACCCCGGTAAATTATATTAACACCAAAAACCAATAGAGTACAATGGAATGTGGCTGAGGTACCACATTAACCTCAGGGCTAGCCTGAACAAACTAAGCCAGGATGACAAACCATCTGTCTACAAACAAAGCAATACAAGAAAAAGAAAACTAAATAACGAAATCGCCTAAATCAGAAGAGATTCCGGAATATTCCAATTCTTCAACAGATCCAAAGCCGCTCTCGAATTCTTGAATCTACATGACAAAAGCCTGGCACGAACATCAGCCAAAATATTATCCACAAGAACTTTGACCGTTCTTTTGGATCCCGTATATAATCTATCATTTCTTTCGCGCCAAATGAAGTACATGGCAGCAGCCAGAACCAGCTTGGCTATGACGCTTACCGAAGACCGACGATGAGCAAATGGGAGAATGGACCCAACAATATCCGTGAGACATGGAGGACTACTCTGAAGACCAGCCTTCCCCCGAACTTGAAACCAAACTTGCCTGGCATAAGGACACTCGAAGAAAAGATGGGCATGAGAATCTGGCTGAGTTTCACAAAGAGTACAATGAGAAACCAACAAAGGAGATACATCCCAAGAGCTAAGGACATCCTGAGTTCTGAGCTTGCCTTTAATTGCAAGCCAAACAAGAAAAGCATGCTTTGGAATGTTGTTCGAGAACCAAACCACATCTGCCCAAGGAACCGGATTATGGTACGGACGAATAGTATTCCAAACAGCTCGAACCGAAAACATCTGAACTGACCCAGACCTATCCCTCCACTCCAGACTATCTTGAATCCCAGTACTAAGACTAGGATTAGGGATAGAGAGAAGAGAAGGGTAAGCAGTACCGAGGTCGGGAGGCCAAACCAAAGAGCCAGACGCCACAATATCGGCAACCCTGGAGGAGACAGAAAGATCCGCCCCATACATGTCTCGAGTGGACACAAATCCCGCAATGGGACTCAAATCACACCACTTGTCATACCAAATCGAAGTACCATTACCATCACCAATCTTGTGCCAAATAAAATCACGAACAATTGGCCGCAGTTGTAACAACTTTCTCCATCCCCATGACATAGAGCCACGGCATGGAATAGTCCAGAAATTCCGATCTCTTATCTTGTGCAAATGGGTCCAAGCAACCCATAAGGACTCCTTACGCATTAGGAGCTTCCAAAGCTGGCTAACCATAAGAGCTTGGTTAAACAGATCCAGCTGCCGAATCCCAAGACCGCCTTCAGACTTAGGCAAGCAAACAGCTTCCCAAGCCACCTTAGCTTTCCCCCTGCGGAATTCGCCATTACTCCATAAAAACTTCCTCATAATCTGCTGAATTTCCTGAAGGACACGAGCGGGAAGAATGAAGACCGAAGCCCAATAAACGTGCATGGATGCGAGAACAGACTTAACCAGTTGTAATCGACCCGCAATAGATAAAGATTTGTTCTTCCAATCAGAAACCCGAGCCTCAACTTTAGCAAGCAGTTCTTTGCAGTCCTTATACACCAGTCTCGAAGGAACCAGCGGAACACCAAGGTACTTAACCGGGAGCCGCCCCTCCTCAAATGGCATAACCTGAAGAATGCCTAACTTTGTATGATTAAGCACATTACAAAAGTATGCAGTACTCTTAGGCAGGCTAGGGGTCAATCCAGAAACATCCCGAAACTCATTCAAAGAATCCATAATAATCTTAGCCGAAGCAACATTACCATGGGAAAATATGAACAAGTCATCAGCAAAACAAAGATTAATTAACCCCATCTCAGAGCAAGAACGGTGAAACTTGAAACCATCAGTCTCCCTTACCCTCCGCTGCAAGATTAGCGTAAGAATTTCCATAACTAGGGTAAATAAGTAGGGGGATAAAGGATCACCCTGACGGAGTCCTCTTCTACCTCTGAAATGGCCATGAGTAGCACCATTAAGCGAAATGGAGAAGGAAGTAGTAGTTACACATTCCATGATCCAACCAATCATCTTCTGAGGGAAACCAAAACCAGTAAGAATAACACGAAGAAAATTCCAATCCACCGTGTCATAAGCTTTCTGAATATCGATTTTGAATGCACATCGCGGCTCCCCACGGTCCAAATGATAATTATGCATCAGCTCATGCGTCAGCAAAATATTGTCAGCAATGCTACGCCCAGGAATAAAAGCCGACTGATTCAAGCTAACCAGCGACTGTAGACTACCCTTGATACGATTAGCAATGATCTTGCTAATACATTTAAACAAAACATTGCAACATGAGATAGGCCGGAAATCCGTAACTTTAGTCGGAGTCTGAACTTTAGGAATAAGCGCCAGAAGGGTATGGTTCATCTGTTTCAGAAGTTTCCCATTACGAAAAAATTCCTTAACAGCTAAACAAATATCCCCGCCAACAGTCTCCCAGGCCTCCTTAAAGAATGCAGCCGTGAACCCATCAGGACCAGGAGATTTATCATTTCCCATGGAGAACATAGCAAGCTTAATTTCCCGGTCCCCCACCGCCATAATCATCTCTGACGCTACCTGCGAATCGAGCACACTACCAAACAAGTCCTGGGAATTTAAAGCAGAGGATTGACCAGCTTGGCCAAGGAACCCTTCATAGTGAACAACAAAAGCTTGAGCCACCTTCTCATTCTCATGAACGATCCCAGCCATATCAGAAACCACATTAATGCGATTCCGACTAATTCTACCCTTCACCGCTTTATGAAAAAACGCAGAGTTCGAATCTCCATCTTTGAGCCATTGAATCTTCGCCTTCTGCTTAAGAAATCGGTCATGAGTCACAAGAGCATTATTATAATCCTGAACCAGCAAAGCTTCCTCCTCCCGAAGGGCAACATTAAAAGGGTCAGAATCCAAATCAGCCTGGGCCTTATCCAACCTCGAACGCAGAGAGTTAAGATTCTCAAACAGATTACCATGAGCAAATAAGAGCTTACGAAAAGGCTTCTTTAAATGCTTGAGCTTCTTAGCCACTTGGAACATGATAAATCCAGAGGAGGAATGCAACCAACCTTCTTTCACCACATCCTTGAATCTCGGATGAGACGTGAGGATGTTAGTAGGTGGGTGATATTCATGTTTTGATAATCTCGTAGGTCAAAATAGCGTGAAGAATGTCTGAAGAAGGATATTAGAAGCCATTTCATCTATAAAAAACTCAATCAAACAAAACATACCTTTTAAAATCAAAACCCTAATTCTAAAAACTCATAGGTACTTTTAAACCCTAATTTTCTAAAAACCTTACCATACATTACAATTTCTAGTCCAAACTCCCACACTACCCTAATAAACTTTATAATAACCGAAATCAACAATCCAAACCACGTTTTACCCATTAATACCCTAATTTCCTTATAAACCTATATTTCATCCGGTACGAGTTAGAATCACGGTTCAGGTGGGTGATATTCATGTTTCATAATCTCATAGGTCACAATAGCATTAAGAATGTCCGAAGAAGGATATTAGAAGCCTTTTCATCCATAAAAACCTCAATCAAACAACCCTAATTCTAAAAACCCATAGGTACTTTTAAAACCTAATTTTCTAAAAACCTTTCCATACATTACAATTTCTAGTTCATACTCCCACACTACCCTAATAAACTTTATAATAACCGAAATCAACAATCCAAACCATGTTATACCCATTCAAACCCTCATTTCCTTATAAAACCTATATTTCATCCGGTACGACTTAGATTCACGGTTAAGTTGGGTGATATTCATGTTTCATAATCCCGTAGGTCACAATAGCATTAAGAATGTCTGAAGAATGATATTAGAAGCCATTTCATCTATAAAAAACTCAATCAAACAAAAAATAACCTTTTAAAATCAAAACCCTAATTCTAAAAACCCATAGGTACTTTCAAACCCTAATTTTCTAAAAGCTTACCATACATTACAATTTCTAGTCCATACTCCCACACTACCCTAATAAACTTTATAATAACCGAAATCAACAATCCAAACCACGTTGTACCCATTAATACCCTAATTTCCTTATAAAACCTAGATTTCTTCCGGTACGAGTTAGAATCACGGTTTAGTTGGATGATACTCATGTTTCATAATCCCGTAGGTCACAATAGCATAAAGAATGTCTGAAGAAGGATATTTGAAGCCATTTCATCCATAAAAAACTCAATCAAACAAAAAATACCCTTTTAAAATCAAAACCCTAATTCTAAAAACACATAGGTACTTTTAAACCCTAATTTTCTAAAAGCTTACCATACATTACAATTTCTAGTTCATACTCCCACACTACCCTAATAAACTTTATAATAACCGAAATCAACAATCCAAACCACGTTATACCCATTCAAACCCTCATTTCCTATAAAACCTATATTTCAACCGGTACGACTTAGATTCACGGTTAAGGTGGGTGATATTCATGTTTCATAATCCCGTAGGTCACAATAGCATTAAGAATGTCTGAAGAAGGATATTAGAAGCCATTTCATCCATAAAAAACTCAATCAAACAAAAAGTACCCCTTTAAAATCAAAACCCTAATTCTATAAACCCAGAAGTACTTTTAAACCCTAATTTTCTAAAAACCTTTCCATACATTACAATTTCTAGTCCATACTCCCACACTACCCTAATAAACTTTATAATAACCGAAATCAACAATCCAAACCACGTTATACCCATTAAAACCCTCATTTCCTTATAAAACCTAGATTTCTTCCGGTACGAGTTAGAATCACGGTTTAGGTGGGTGATACTCATGTTTCATAATCCCGTAGGTCAAAATGATGTGAAGAATGTCTGAAGAAGGATATTAGAAGCCATTTCATCCATAAAAAACTCAATCAAACAAAAAATACCCTTTTAAAATAAAAACCCTAATTCTAAAAACCCATAGGTACTTTTAAACCCTAATTTTCTAAAAGCTTACCATACATTACAATTTCTAGTCCATACTCCCACACTACCCTAATAAACTTTATAATAACCGAAATCAACAATCCAAACCACGTTGTACCCATTAATACCCTAATTTCCTTATAAAACCTAGATTTCTTCCGGTACGAGTTAGAATCATGGTTTAGGGGGGTGATATTCATGTTTCATAATCCCGTAGGTCAAAATGACGTTAAGAATGTCTGAAGAAGGATATTAGAAGCCATTTCATCCATAAAAAACTCAATCAAACAAAAAATACCCTTTTAAAATCAAAACCCTAATTCTAAAAACACATAGGTACTTTTAAACCGTAATTTTCTAAAAACCTTTCCATACATTACAATTTCTAGTCCATACTCGCACACTACCCTAATAAACTTTATAATAACCGAAATCAACAATCCAAACCACGTTATACCCATTCAAAACCCTCATTTCCTTATAAAACCTATATTTCATCCGGTACGACTTAGATTCACTGTTAAGGTGGGTGATATTCATGTTTCATAATCCCGTAGGTCACAATAGCATTAAGAATGTCTGAAGAAGTATATTAGAAGCCATTTCATCCATAAAAAACTCAATCAAACAAAAAATACCCTTTTAAAATCAAAACCCTAATTCTACAAACCCATAAGTACTTTAAAACCCTAATTTTCTAAAAACCTTACCATACATTACAATTTCTAGTCCATACTCCCACACTACCCTAATAAACTTTAGAATAACCGAAATCAACAATCCAAACCACGTTGTACCCATTAATACCCTAATTTCTTATAAAACCTAGATTTCTTCCGGTACGAGTTAGAATCACAATTTAGGTGGGTGATATTCATGTTTCATAATCCCGTAGGTCAAAATAACGCGAAGAATTTCTGAAGAAGGATATTAGAAGCCATTTCATCCATAAAAAACTCAATCAAACAAAAAATACCCTTTTAAAATCAAAACCCTAATTCTAAAAACCTAGAGGTACTTTTAAACCCTAATTTTCTAAATAACCTTTCCATACATTACAATTTCTAATCCATACTCCCACACTACCCTAATAAACTTTATAATAACCGAAATCAACAATCCAAACCACGTTGTACCCATTAATACCCTAATTTCCTTATAAAACCTAGATTTCTTCCGGTACGAGTTAGAATCACGGTTTAGGTGGGTGATACTCATGTTTCATAATCCCGTAGGTCAAAATAACGTTAAGAATGTCTGAAGAAGGCTATTAGAAGCCATTTCATCCATAAAAAACTCAATCAAACAAAAAATACCCTTTTAAAATCAAAACCCTAATTCTAAAAACCTGTAGGTACTTTTAAACCCTAATTTTCTAAAAACCTTACCATACGTTACAATTTCTAGTTCATACTCCCACACCACCCTAATAAACTTTATAATAACCGAAATCAACAATCCAAACCACGTTATACCCATTAAAACCCTCCTTTCCTTATAAAACCTATATTTCATCCGGTACGAGTTAGAATCACGGTTTAGGGGGGGTGATACTCATGTTTCATAATCCCGTAGGTCACAATAGCATTAAGAATGTCTGAAGAAGTATATTAGAAGCCATTTCATCCATAAAAAACTCAATCAAACAAAAAATACCAATTTAAAATCAAAACCCTAATTCTAAAAACCCATAGGTACTTTTAAACCCTAATTTTCTAAAAGCTTACCATACATTACAATTTCTAGTCCATACTCCCACACTACCCTAATAAACTTTATAATAACCGAAATCAACAATCCAAACCATGTTATACCCATTAAAACCCTCATTTCCTTATAAAACCTATATTTCATCCGGTACGAGTTAGATTCACGGTTAAGGTGGGTGATATTCATGTTTCATAATCCCGTAGGTCACAATAGCATTAAGAATATCCGAAGAAGGATATTAGAAGCCATTTCATCCATAAAAAACTCAATCAAACAAAAAATACCCTTTTAAAATCAAAACCCTAATTCTAAAAACCCATAGGTACTTTTAAAACCTAATTTTCTAAAAGCTTACCATACATTACAACTTCTAGTCCATACTCCCACACTACCCTAATAAACTTTATAATAACCGAAATCAACAATCCAAACCATGTTGTACCCACTAATACCCTAATTTCCTTATAAAACCTAGATTTCTTCCGGTACGAGTTAGAATCACGGTTTAGGTGGGTGATACTCATGTTTCATAATCCCGTAGGTCAAAATAACCTGAAGAATGTCTGAAGAAGGATATTAGAAGCCATTTCATCCATAAAAAACTCAATCAAACCAAAAATACCATTTTAAAATCAAAACCCTAATTCTAAAAACCCATAGGTACTTTTAAACCCTAATTTTCTAAAAACCTTACCATACATTACAATTTCTAGTCCAAACTCCCACACTACCCTAATAAACTTTATAATAACCGAAATCAACAATCCAAACCACGTTATAACCATTAAAACCCTATTTTCCTTATAAAACCTATATTTCTTCCGTACGAGTTAGAATCACGGTTTAGGTGGGTGATACTCATGTTTCATAATCCCGTAGATCAAAATGACGTGAAGAATGTCTGAAGAAGGATATTAGAAGCCATTTCATCCATAAAAAACTCAATCAAACAAAAAATACCCTTTTAAAATCAAAACCCTAATTCTAAAAACCATAGGTACTTTTAAACCCTAATTTTCTAAAACCTTACCATACATTACAATTTCTAGTCCAAACTCCCACACTACCTTAATAAACTTTGTAATAACCGAAATCAACAATCCAAAGCACGTTATACCCATTAAAACCATCATTTCCTTATAAAACCTATATTTCATCCGGTACGAGTTAGAATCACGGTTAAGGGGGGTGATATTCATGTTTCATAATCCCGTAGGTCACAATAGCATTAAGAATGTCCGAAGAAGGATATTAGAAGCTATTTCACCCATAAAAATCTCAATCAAACAAAATATACCCCTTTAAAATCAAAACCCTAATTCTAAAAACCCATAGGTACTTTTAAACCCTAATTTTCTAAAAATCTTTCCATACATTACAATTTCTAGTCCATACTCCCACACTACCCTAATAAACTTTATAATAACCGAAATCAACAATCCAAACCACATTGTACCCATTAATACCCTAATTTCCTTATAAAACCTAGATTTCTTCCGGTACGAGTTAGAATCACGGTTTAGGTGGGGTATATTCATGTTTCATAATCCCGTAGGTCACAATAGCATTAAGAATGTCTGAAGAAGTATATTAGAAGCCATTTCATCCATAAAAAACTCAATCAAACAAAAAATACCCTTTTAAAATCAAAACCCTAATTCTAAAAACCCATAGGCACTTTTAAACCCTAATTTTCTAAAAACCTTTCCATACATTACAATTTCTAGTCCATACTCTCACACTACCTTAATAAACTTTGTAATAACCGAAATCAACAATCCAAACCACGTTATACCCATTAAAACCATCATTTCCTTATAAAACCTATATTTCATCCGGTACGAGTTAGAATCACGGTTAAGGTGGGTGATATTCATGTTTCATAATCCCGTAGGTCACAATAGCATTAAGAATGTCCGAAGAAGGATATTAGAAGCCATTTCACCCATAAAAAACTCAATCAAACAAAAAATACCCTTTAAAATCAAAACCCTAATTCTAAAAACCCATAGGTACTTTTAAACCCTAATTATCTAAAAACCTTTGCATACATTACAATTTCTAGTCCATACTCCCACACTACCCTAATAAACTTTATAATAACCGAAATCAACAATCCAAACCACATTGTACCCATTAATACCCTAATTTCCTTATAAAACCTAGATTTCTTCCGGTACGAGTTAGAATCACGGTTTAGGTGGGGTATATTCATGTTTCATAATCCCGTAGGTCACAATAGCATTAAGAATGTCTGAAGAAGTATATTAGAAGCCATTTCATCCATAACAAACTCAATCAAACAAAAAGTACCCTTTTAAAATCAAAACCCTAATTCTAAAACCCATAGATACTTTTAAACCCTAATTTTCTAAAAACCTTACAATACATTACAATTTCTAGTCCAAACTCCCACACTACCCTAATAAACTTTATAATAACCGAAATCAACAATCCAAACCACGTTATACCCATTAAAACCCTTATTTCCTTATAAAACCTAGATTTCTTCAGGTACGAGTTAGAATTACGGTTTAGGTGGGTGATATTCATGTTTCATAATCCCGTAGATCAAAATGACGTGAAGAATGTCTGAAGAAGGATATTAGAAGCCATTTCATCTATAAAAAACTCAATCAAACAAAAAATACCCTTTTAAAATCAAAACCCTAATTCTAAAAACCCATAGGTACTTTTAAACCCTAATTTTCTAAAAACCTTACCATACATTACAATTTCTAGTCCTAAACTCCCACACTACCCTAATAAACTTTAGAATAACCGAAATCAACAATCCAAACCACGTTATACCCATTAAAACCCTAATTTCCTTATAAAACCTAGATTTCTTCCGGTACGAGTTAGAATCACGGTTTAGGTGGGTGATATTCATGTTTCATAATCCCGTAGGTCAAAATAACGTGAAGAATGTCTGAAGAAGGATATTAGAAGCCATTTCATCCATAAAAAACTCAATCAAACAAAAAATACCCTTTTAAAATCAAAACCCTAATTCTAAAAACCCATAGGTACTTTTAAACCCTAATTTTCTAAAAACCTTACCATACATTACAATTTCTAGTCTAAACTCCCACACTACCCTAATAAACTTTATAATAACCGAAATCAACAATCCAAACCACGTTGTACCCATTAATACCCTAATTTCCTTATAAAACCTATATTTCTTCCGGTACGAGTTAGAATCACGGTTTAGGTGGGTGATATTCATGTTTCATAATCCCGTAGGTCAAAATGACGTGAAGAATGTCTGAAGAAGGATATTAGAAGCCATTTCATCCATAAAAAACTCAATCAAACAAAAAAGTACCCTTTTAAAATCAAAACCCTAATTCTAAAAACCCATAGGTACTTTTAAACCCTAATTTTCTAAAAACCTTACCATACATTACAATTTCTAGTCCAAACTCCCACACTACCCTAATAAACTTTATAATAACCGAAATCAACAATCCAAACCACGTTGTACCCATTAATACCCTAATTTCCTTATAAAACCTAGATTTCTTCCGGTACGAGTTAGAATCACGGTTTAGGTGGGTGATATTCATGTTTCATAATCCCGTAGGATAAAAAAACGTGAAGAATGTCTGAAGAAGGATATTAGAAGCCATTTCATCCATAAAAACTCAATCAAACAAAAAATACCCTTTTAAAATCAAAACCCTAATTCTAAAAACCCATAGGTAATTTTAAACCCTAATTTTCTAAAAACCTTTCCATACATTACAATTTCTAGTCCATACTCCCACACTACCCTAATAAACTTTATAATAACCGAAATCAACAATCCAAACCACGTTATACCCATTCAAACCCTCATTTTCCTTATAAAACCTACATTTCTTCCAGTACGAGTTAGATTCACGGTTAAGGTGGGTGATATTCATGTTTCATAATCCCGTAGTTTTTCGTACCTTAATTTTCTAAAAACCTTTCCATACATTACAATTTCTAGTCCATACTCCCACACTACCCTAATAAACTTTATAATAACCGAAATCAACAATCCAAACCACGTTATACCCATTCAAAACCCTATTTTCCTTATAAAACCTAGATTTCTTCCGGTACGAGTTAGAATCACGTGATTTCTAGTTCATACTCCCACCTAAACCGTGATTCTAACTCGTACCTGAAGAAATCTAGGTTTTATAAGGAAATTAGGGTATTAATGGGTACAACGTGGTTTGGATTGTTGATTTCGGTTATTATAAAGTTTATTAGGGTAGTGTGGGAGTATGGACTAGAAATTGTAATGTATGGTAAGCTTTTAGAAAATTAGGGTTTAAAAGTACCTATGTGTTTTTAGAATTAGGGTTTTGATTTTAAAAGGGTATTTTTTGTTTGATTGAGTTTTTTATGGATGAAATGGCTTCTAATATCATTCTTCGGACATTCTTAATGCTATTGTGACCTACGGGATTATGAAACATGAATATCACCCCCCTAAACCGTGATTCTAACTCGTACCGGAAGAAATCTAGGTTTTGTAAGGAAATTAGGGTATTAATGGGTATAACGTGGTTTGGATTGTTGATTTTGGTTATTATAAAGTTTATTAGGGTAGTGTAGGATTTTGGACTAAAAATAGTAATGTATGGAAAGGTTTTTAGAAAATTAGGGTTTAAAAGTACCTATGGGTTTTTAGAATTAGGGTTTTGATTTTAAAAGGGTATTTTTTGTTTGATTGAGTTTTTTATGGATGAAATGGCTTCTAATATCCTTCTTCAGAGATTCTTCGCGTTATTTTGACCTACGGGATTATGAAACATGAATATCACCCACCTAAACCGTGATACTAACTCGTACCGGAAGAAATCTAGGTTTTATAAGGAAATTAGGGTTTTAATGGGTATAACGTGGTTTGGATTGTTGATTTCGGTTATTCTAAAGTTTATTAGGGTAGTGTGGGAGTTTGGACTAGAAATTGTAATATATGGTAAGGTTTTTAGAAAATTAGGGTTTAAAAGTTCCTATGGGTTTTCAGAATTAGGGTTTTGATTTTAAAAGGGTATTTTTTGTTTGATTGATTTAAAAGGGTATTTTTTGTTTGATTGAGTTTTTTATGGATGAAATGGCTTCAAATATCCTTCTTCAGACATTCTTCACGTTATTTTGACCTCCGGGATTATGAAACATGAGTATCACCCACCTTAACCGTGAATCTAAGTCGTACCGGATGAAATATAGGTTTTATAAGCAAACGAGGGTTTTAATGGGTATAACGTGGTTTGGATTGTTGATTTCGGTTATTATAAAGTTTATTAGGGTAGTGTGGGAGTATGGACTAGCAATTGTAATGTATGGAAAAGTTTTTATAAAATTAAGGTACGAGTTAGAATCACGGTTTAGGTGGGTGATATTCATGTTTCATAATCCCGTAGGTCACAATAGCATTAAGAATGTCTGAAGAAGTATATTAGAAGCCATTTCATCCATAAAAAACTCAATCAAACAAAAAATACCCTTTTAAAATCAAAACCCTAATTCTAAAAACCCATAGGTACTTTTAAACCCTAATTTTCTGAAAACCTTTCCATACATTACAATTTCTAGTCCATACTCCTACACTACCCTAATAAACTTTATAATAACCGAAATCAACAATCCAAACCACGTTATACCCATTAAAACCCTCATTTCCTTATAAAACCTATATTTCTTCCGGTACGAGTTAGATTCACGGTTTAGGTGGGTGATATTCATGTTTCATAATCCCGTAGGTCAAAATGACGTGAAGAATGTCTGAAGAAGGATATTAGAAGCCATTTCATCCATAAAAAACTCAATCAAACAAAAAATACCCTTTTAAAATCAAAACCCTAATTCTAAAAACCCATAGGTACTTTTAAACCCTAATTTTCTAAAAACCTTACCATACATTACAATTTCTAGTCCATACTCCCACACTACCCTAATAAACTTTATAATAACCGAAATCAACAATCCAAACCACGTTATACCCATTAATACCCTAATTTCCTTATAAAACCTAGATTTCTTCCGGTACGAGTTAGAATCACGGTTTAGGTGGGTGATACTCATGTTTCATAATCCCGTAGGTCAAAATAACGTGAAGAATGTCTGAAGAAGGATATTAGAAGCCATTTCATCCATAAAAAACTCAATCAAACAAAAAATACCCTTTTAAAATCAAAACCCTAATTCTAAAAACCCATAAGTACTTTTAAACCCTAATTTTCTAAAAACCTTACCATACATTACAATTTCTAGTCCAAACTCCCACACTACCCTAATAAACTTTAGAATAACCGAAATCAACAATCCAAACCACGTTATACCCATTAAAACCCTCCTTTCCTTATAAAACCTATATTTCATCCGGTACGAGTTAGATTCACGGTTAAGGTGGGTGATATTCATGTTTCATAATCCCGTAGGTCAAAATAACGTGAAGAATGTCTGAAGAAGGATATTAGAAGCCATTTCATCCATAAAAAACTCAATCAAACAAAAAATACCCTTTTAAAATCAAAACCCTAATTCTAAAAACCCATAGGTACTTTTAAACCCTAATTTTCTAAAAACCTTACCATACATTACAATTTCTAGTCCATACTCCCACACTACCCTAATAAACTTTGTAATAACCGAAATCAACAATCCAAACCACGTTATACCCATTAATACCCTAATTTCCTTATAAAACCTAGATTTCTTCCGGTACGAGTTAGAATCACGGTTTAGGTGGGTGATATTCATGTTTCATAATCCCGTAGGTCAAAATAACGTGAAGAATGTCTGAAGAAGGATATTAGAAGCCATTTCATCCATAAAAAACTCAATCAAACAAAAAATACCCTTTTAAAATCAAAACCCTAATTCTAAAAACCCATAAGTACTTTTAAACCCTAATTTTCTAAAAACCTTACCATACATTACAATTTCTAGTCCATACTCCCACACTACCCTAATAAACTTTGTAATAACCGAAATCAACAATCCAAACCACGTTATACCCATTAATACCCTAATTTCCTTATAAAACCTAGATTTCTTCCGGTACGAGTTAGAATCACGGTTTAGGTGGGTGATATTCATGTTTCATAATCCCGTAGGTCAAAATAACGTGAAGAATGTCTGAAGAAGGATATTAGAAGCCATTTCATCCATAAAAAACTCAATCAAACAAAAAATACCCTTTTAAAATCATAACCCTAATTCTAAAAACCCATAAGTACTTTTAAACCCTAATTTTCTAAAAACCTTACCATACATTACAATTTCTAGTCCATACTCCCACACTACCCTAATAAACTTTGTAATAACCGAAATCAACAATCCAAACCACGTTATACCCATTAATACCCTAATTTCCTTATGTCACACCCCGCTAAAGCGGAAACACGGAATGTGAAGAGCAAAGAATCATTTCACGAGTTATACCAAAAGTCAACGGTTCAAGTCATATATATTGAGATTAAAAGGTAATCCTGTTCGAAAAATACAACCAAGATCCGTAAGTATAGAAAGACAAATACATAATAAAGTATTTTTAATAAAATTCCCAAGTATCCAAGGTCTTTTCCCGTATTACTCTTCACATAACTAGCTTGACCCGCCTGAGCAATGCGCTTCATAACTTATGCTTAGTTCCTGAAACATGAGATAAAGTGTCAACTACGAAAACGTAGTGAGTGAGTTACAGTTTATGAATTGAAGAAAAGTTCCATTTAAAAGTTTATAAGAGTCCGAAACGAATTCAAGGTTTTATAAAAGTTTGAGAGTCGTTCGGGATCAAAGAGTTTCAAGATAAGATCAAGTACTTAAAATTCAAGAATAAATTAATTTCAAATAAGTTTAAGTACGATCGAAGTGTAAGTAAAGTATATAAAGTAAGAGTTTTCCCATAAGGAAGATTAGCGGAGAAAAGTCGCTTAAAAAGTTTATATACTTGTAAAGTTTAAGTAACGGGCGAATTGTGCCCTAACTTGTAAAGACTAAATGGAATCACATTAGTCATATAGTAAAGCGGATAACAATCGCTAAAAGTTTATCAGTTTGTAAAGACTAAATAGAATTTAATTTAGTCAAAAATAAGTGAAAAGCGGGATCAGGCGCTAAAATAGGTGAAAAGCGGGATCAGGCGCTAAAATAAGTGAAAGCGGATAACAATCGCTAAAAGTTTATCAGTTTGTAAAGACTAAATAGAATTTAATTTAGTCAAGTATGAGAAGCGGATAACAATCGCTTAAAATGTATAAGTTTATGCGTAAGTAACTAAATAGATTTCTTGTATCAACCACTTGGCATCTATAACTAAGTGTTCACACTAATCCGATTATCAACCGAGCGGCCCCAACTTCCCGCCTCTCAAACGGAAAGTTAAAAGAGAGAATTCAGTAATATGTACTTAGACTGCCATCTAAGCAAGGAACGGTTATTTCCTAAGTATCGATACCCATAATTACTATACGGCTTAAGTAGCTAATAGTGTGTAAGAGGGAGACTAAAACATGAGTGGGCACTATGAAAGCTTATCATTTTAAAAAGAGAGAGAATCACATCACTTAGAAACGTGTTATAGTTCCATCAAGGGTTGGTTACGCATACAAGTATCAATAAATAGTTGAGTTAAAGAGATAAACAACAATTATACATAGAGAAAGAGATGTTTTACGCATAAGAAATTAAGTAGACGTTTCAATGTCCAGTTTTGATAAAGTCAAAGTCAAAGTTTAATAAAGTCAAAGTTTGATAAGTCAAAAGTCAAAGTAGTTCCACAAGTTTAAAAGTCAAAATAGTCATATAAGTTTACAAAAGGTTGGATCTCATGTTTCCCCCAAAAAGAGTACTTAAAATGTAAGAGTAGAGAGGGGTGTAACTCACGGGTTGCGAAGATAAGAACTTGGAAGGATGGTCGGAAATAAGAGCCGGGAATCACCGAATGCCTAAGGATACCAAGATTTATTCATGTGTTATTATTGTATTAAGTTATTAAACCCTATATATAATGGATGAAATTTGTTTTATATTATGTAGTATAGGTAAGTTTTTAGTCAAACTTTAAGTGTAAAAGTCCATTTTGCCCAAAATTGTCCGAAACGGTTAACGTTTTGTTTTAATCAAAAAGTCCAAAGTTGATGTTATTGTTGTTATGTTAAATATGTTTTGCTCGCCAAAGTGTTTTATATTTTTAACGAAATTTGGGCAGCGCTTCCGCGCCCAAAATCTATGTCCAAAAATATTCACCACTTTCCCGCTTACAAAACACATATATAAACATAACGTTTTCAAACTTGTTTATCTTAGTCAATTAAGTCCAATATAAGTCACCAATATGTTCATTTTAACAAAACTCAGCCCCAAATGTCAAGCCTCAAAAGTCAGAACGCGTAACCAAGTTTTTAAACGATCAAAACAACATTTTCGGGAAGGACAGCAGGTCGGTGCTAAGCACCTATGCAGGGGTGCGCAGCACCTCCCCTGCTGTCTTCCCATTTTCGAGTTTTTTCTTGCTAAAATCGTTTATGTAAGTGTTAGATCTTGACATGCAATCGGTATAAACCTTAATACTCATCATTATATCAGTTTATAAGCAACATTTAACCACAAAAACAAAGATTTAACCACTATTTATTTAAAACCCGTTTTTGTATAAAAATGGTTATAAAAGTTCATCAAAACTTGTTTTTATGGTTTTGATCATACATGCAATGGTTTAGATTGATAATATAAGTAAAAAGGAAGATTTCTACCGGATGAAAATGCTTGGATGATGTTTTGGAAGGATTTAGAGCTCCAAAAGTGGTGAAATAAGCTTTTAACCGAAATAGACTTGACCCTTCTTGCTTCCTTTGATGTTTAAACGTTTTTGATGGTGATTTTGGTGGGTTTTTATGGCTGGAAATCACTGGTTTATGTGATGTTCTTGAGGAAAAATAGAGAGAAGATGGAGAGAAAGTGATGGTGTGTGTGTGTTTTTGATTTTCTAAAATGAAAATGAAAATGAAAATGAAAGGATAATAATGGGAGAGTTTTGGGACTGTCAAAAATCAGTAACCATGTGCAGAAATCGTTTTGATTGGGTGTTTATGTTTATAAAAACGAGATCATAACAAAAATACAAAATATGGAATCTGGTAGCCTGGTGCGGCGCACCAAAGCCATAGGTGCGGCGCACCGGGGGTTTTTCAGTATTTTCCGGACTTTTCGTTTTTACGTTATTGCTTCGTTGGACCTTTTTGTTAATTGAAAGTTTTTAAGTATGATAAGTTATGAACTTAGGAAAGTTCAATAGGTGTTTTCTTGGTATTAGGACTTATATAAATTGATTCCGGGTGTGATTCCGACACTGACGCGTATCCGGCTATTGACCAATTAAAGGCAACGGTAGACAATAAGAGAGACATAGAGCGTAAATTGAACCTAGAATTTGACGGTTGTCACATTCTCCCCGGGTTGAAAGAAATTTCGTCCCGAAATTTAGTGCGTCTTATCAGGTAGAAGGGTTCTCGAACAGATGGGGATACTTCTGACGGATTTGGTCCTCACGTCTCCATGTGAGATCGGGACCACGTCGAGAATCTCCACTGAGACTTGATGATAGATGAAAGACTTGCCTGGGTTGTTTGACCTTCCGGTCAACAAACTTAGGCGGTTCATCAAAGAGTCTGAGTTCGGCATTGATTTTGACCTTGTCGAGGGGGTTGACGATGGTCTCATCAGATAGGTGCCTCTCGAGGGTGAGACATGGAAACATGTATGTATTAACGTTTGAAGGAATCTGGTGGATCTGAAGGCGATGAGCGATCGGACTAACACGTCCTAAGACTTAGTTTGGACTGGCGTACCCAGGGCTCAGTTTGCCGCGTATCCAGAAGCAGGCTGTCCCTTTCCTGTGGCGATACCTTGGGAGATACTCTGCTGCCATCTCGGGACTCGGGGGTTTTCTTCCGGTTGGTTACGTAGCTTTTCTGACGGGTACAGGATGATTCCAGTCTTCCACGGATGAAGGGAGACGTCGGACCTTGCAAGTCGTCAATCGTTAGCTTCCAGCCAACGGGGCGGTGACCGACACTTGCGTCCAAATGGATATTGCAAGGTTAGCTCTGGATGCTGGCATGAAGTCGTTGTCATAGGTGTACTCGGGAGAGGTGAGCATCTTAGTTCCCTATGAAGGTAACTACACGCGCTCTCAGCATTTCATCGAGCGTATGGATCGTCCTTCTGACCATCGGTCGGAGGGTGGTATGCGGTGAGGAGGTCTAGTCGCGTCCCTAGCGATTCTCTGGAGGGAATTCCAAAGAGGACGGGGCGCAGATCGACTATTCTTATTGGCGGTGATGAGGAGAGGGGTTTTGGTATTTCGCCTTGACTTTGGGGTGAGTGAGGCACTTGTTTATGTGCAAGGCGGTATCCCTTTTCCACGACTGGCCGCCATCAATATTCTCGGGAATCCTCGTACAACACGTCGGATTCCGGGTGGATGGAACATCGAGATCGGTGGCCCTCGTCAAAAGGAGTTCACGACGATTCTCAGATTCTGAATTTCATGCTCAGTCATTGACGTAGTGGGTTACGTCTAGTTTGAGTACGAATTCCTTCATGGTTGATAACATAATCAGGGAAATGTACTTCTCGGAGCCCAACTTCACGCTTTGAGAATTTGGCGTGCTATTTCCGACTTCTGGGAGTTCTTAGGATGAGCTTAAGGTGTCTCACGTGATTTTCCTTGTTCCTGGAGTATATGAGAAAGTCGTTTATGAATACGATTACGAATCTGTCCAAGTATGGCCTACACACTCTGTTCATTAGATTCATGAATACTGTTGGTGTGTTGACTAGGCCAAATGGCATGACGGAAATTCGTAATGTCCGTATCGAGTTCGACTGCGGCCTTAGAAATGCCGGTTTTACTGACACGAACCTGATGATAATCTGGGCGGAGGTCTACCTTTGAGATGCAAGTTGCTTCCAGCAACTTATTCGAATAGGTCGTCGATCCTCGGGGGTGATTATCGGTTCTTGTCGGTCAGCTCGTTAGGTTCGCTTACAATGGGTATACAGGCGGAGGGATCCGTCTTTCTTGTTGATAGGCGAAACTCGGGGCTCGCCAGGGGGCGAACTTGAGCGAACGGAGTCATGGTTTAGGGGTTCTTGCAGTTGCTTGGCAGCTTTTGTATTTTGAGTGGTGCCAGACGACATGGTGTCATGGCTACCGGTGTTATGCCAGGAGCGAGGTCTATACGGGATTTTGACTTGTCATTGCGGCGGTAACCCAGGAAAATCCTCAGGAAAGACTCTGGGTGGTCCTTGACTACGAGAATGTCTTGGACTCGGCTTTCCTTAGGTTTACCTCTGGCGACATGGGCGGAGGGTGCGTCGTAGTCCTCCTCGAGGTACTTGCACACTTTCAAGGAAGACATGATGCGAAGTCGTCGTCCAGGTTTATCCCTTTGGACGACGAGAGTTTGACTCCCTGAAAAAGAGGGATACAGATGAGTTTGCCGAAACAAACGGTCTCGGTTCGGAAATGAGATATCCAGTCCCTTTTGACGATAACGTCAAAACTTCCCAGTTCGATAGGAATGAACTTGATGGGGAAAATTTTGTCGGGTAAGCATGGTGAACATCCTAAGATTGTATTCATGGCTTCGAGCTCTTGACCGTTGGCATATTCGATGGTGAGCTACCCTTAAGAACTTTAGATCCTAGGTAAAGGAGGGTCTAAATTCTAAGGAGACAAGGCTTCTTTCAGCTCCTGTGTCGAATAGCACGGGAGAAGGATGAAGGTTGATGGGGAAACGTACACGTAACGGTACTGGGGGTCCGGACGTGCTTCCTTGGCTGTGCTTTCGAGAGTATAGAAAGCTTTTGTGGTACTCGCTATGGGGCGAGTCCCACGGATGTGTTGGTTGCTTGTTATTGTTTCTCCTTGTGGGCTAATGATGAATATTCCTTTTCTCATTTCCCCCTTCGCTGGATGCGGGTTTGAGGGAAATGGAGGTTGTTGGTTTCCAAGGTATTCGTCCTCATCCTGTTGGGTTGATACAGGAGGGAGAAGGGTTTTACTGTTTCTAAGGGGTTCAACTTCTTCTTGCTCGATGGTGGCTGGGAAGAAGGAGAGGTTATGGTCAGGGTTGTACTTCGGGTAGTCGACGTTGGGGTTGTCGTCCCCGAAGATTCCGTTGTTGATCCCATCGATGGTCTGGGCAACCGTGCTTGGGAGTGCCGCTTGGGACTGCGCAGTTATCTGCTCAGCCATAAGGTCAACGCGGCTTCTCTTGGGCGGCATGGTTCCACAATGGAAAGAAGGAATTAGTTTAGGGCGTACGAATAGGAATTTGTGATAAGAATTTAACTCAGGGTTTAATAGTAACCAATACACATGAGTAATATGAACGGATAATTAGTACATGCACGATGATGATTTAAGCGATACGATAGAATGGTTCAACGACGATGTCAGGGTTCGCACGAGAACGGCGAGTATAGATGATAAAGGTAGATAATTCACATTAATAATAATACTAAGGAGTCAATAACATAGTTCGGAATTAGAAAGAGAGAGTACGAGTATGATACAAGGAAACAATGATAAGAACGACCTTGGGTTGTGTTCAGGGGAAAGTTACAACTCAAGCCTTTGGTACAACTACCAAGCAAATCCGATTGATGATGCCTTCCTGGAAACATCTTAGCGGCAATGACCGCCAATAGAGTCCCCATGATTAAACACGTCCCAACGAGACGCTGCACAGTTCGTGTCGTGGCTCGGGTCGAGGCGATGATTCGCAACGACTGCTCGGACAACTGACGTGCAACACCGGTGACTTCGCTGTTGAGGAGCCCTTGCTACTGGGTCTCCTTGCAAGTCCCCGAACCTCTCGGTGGAAGTGAAAGAATGCGGCCGGCGAGGGAGGCTGAAGGAAGGGTGAAATCATAGGTCGGGAGAGTCTGGTCTCATGGGCACGTCGCCTTTCCTCTAGGAACTGGCGTTCCCGATGGTACCAATCCATGGTCGGTATAAGGAGAGGAGTGGGTTGAGACGGATAGCACTGTTATCCGGTAATCCGATCAGGCAGACGGCCAGGGTGGATGAGCTGTATACGCGCGGTCAACCTAGGGTGAGGCCCTTAGGGCGGTGGCGATGCTGTAGCGGCGCTGGTGGAGGGGGTGGTAGTGCAGTCCTCGGACTGGATCCCCTACTGCTGCTGCTCGCCATCGACGTATCCTCCGTCGGGTCGGTCGTCTGGTGACGTTGACTCTCGGAGGTCGTGTGGCCCTTTGAAGGTTCGCGCAATGAGGAAACGGCTCAGGAGGGAATCGTGACTGAGATCGAAAAAGTGATCGCGAACGGGAGTACTGAGACGTGACGAATCTGCGAACATCGAGTTACACAAGTACGGGGGAAACTAGAAATAGGAAACACATAATTAAATCGCATGCACGGGTCAGTTATGTGAGAATCGGGAATTGATAAGACCGGGAATTTTTTTGGACCCAAAAACCGTTAACGATAGCAATTCCTTTTCCGCTCTTGCATAATTCATTTTGAACTACGGGTGGTTGATCAAGTCACGCATAGTTGAAAAAGATAATCATGCAATTGCGGAAAATAATATACTAAAGTTTGAACCCGAAAATGATTTTTCTGAAAAGCCTTGGTTATAGTTTTGGTTTCGAAAACTTTTTGAAAAATTTTTAAAACCGTTTTCACTATAACCCGTGCTCTGATACCAAGTCTGTCACACCCCGCTAAAGCGGAAACACGGAATGTGAAGAGCAAAGAATCATTTCACGAGTTATACCAAAAGTCAACGGTTCAAGTCATATATATTGAGATTAAAAGGTAATCCTGTTCGAAAAATACAACCAAGATCCGTAAGTATAGAAAGACAAATACATAATAAAGTATTTTTAATAAAATTCCCAAGTATCCAAGGTCTTTTCCCGTATTACTCTTCACATAACTAGCTTGACCCGCCTGAGCAATGCGCTTCATAACTTATGCTTAGTTCCTGAAACATGAGATAAAGTGTCAACTACGAAAACGTAGTGAGTGAGTTACAGTTTATGAATTGAAGAAAAGTTCCATTTAAAAGTTTATAAGAGTCCGAAACGAATTCAAGGTTTTATAAAAGTTTGAGAGTCGTTCGGGATCAAAGAGTTTCAAGATAAGATCAAGTACTTAAAATTCAAGAATAAATTAATTTCAAATAAGTTTAAGTACGATCGAAGTGTAAGTAAAGTATATAAAGTAAGAGTTTTCCCATAAGGAAGATTAGCGGAGAAAAGTCGCTTAAAAAGTTTATATACTTGTAAAGTTTAAGTAACGGGCGAATTGTGCCCTAACTTGTAAAGACTAAATGGAATCACATTAGTCATATAGTAAAGCGGATAACAATCGCTAAAAGTTTATCAGTTTGTAAAGACTAAATAGAATTTAATTTAGTCAAAAATAAGTGAAAAGCGGGATCAGGCGCTAAAATAGGTGAAAAGCGGGATCAGGCGCTAAAATAAGTGAAAGCGGATAACAATCGCTAAAAGTTTATCAGTTTGTAAAGACTAAATAGAATTTAATTTAGTCAAGTATGAGAAGCGGATAACAATCGCTTAAAATGTATAAGTTTATGCGTAAGTAACTAAATAGATTTCTTGTATCAACCACTTGGCATCTATAACTAAGTGTTCACACTAATCCGATTATCAACCGAGCGGCCCCAACTTCCCGCCTCTCAAACGGAAAGTTAAAAGAGAGAATTCAGTAATATGTACTTAGACTGCCATCTAAGCAAGGAACGGTTATTTCCTAAGTATCGATACCCATAATTACTATACGGCTTAAGTAGCTAATAGTGTGTAAGAGGGAGACTAAAACATGAGTGGGCACTATGAAAGCTTATCATTTTAAAAAGAGAGAGAATCACATCACTTAGAAACGTGTTATAGTTCCATCAAGGGTTGGTTACGCATACAAGTATCAATAAATAGTTGAGTTAAAGAGATAAACAACAATTATACATAGAGAAAGAGATGTTTTACGCATAAGAAATTAAGTAGACGTTTCAATGTCCAGTTTTGATAAAGTCAAAGTCAAAGTTTAATAAAGTCAAAGTTTGATAAGTCAAAAGTCAAAGTAGTTCCACAAGTTTAAAAGTCAAAATAGTCATATAAGTTTACAAAAGGTTGGATCTCATGTTTCCCCCAAAAAGAGTACTTAAAATGTAAGAGTAGAGAGGGGTGTAACTCACGGGTTGCGAAGATAAGAACTTGGAAGGATGGTCGGAAATAAGAGCCGGGAATCACCGAATGCCTAAGGATACCAAGATTTATTCATGTGTTATTATTGTATTAAGTTATTAAACCCTATATATAATGGATGAAATTTGTTTTATATTATGTAGTATAGGTAAGTTTTTAGTCAAACTTTAAGTGTAAAAGTCCATTTTGCCCAAAATTGTCCGAAACGGTTAACGTTTTGTTTTAATCAAAAAGTCCAAAGTTGATGTTATTGTTGTTATGTTAAATATGTTTTGCTCGCCAAAGTGTTTTATATTTTTAACGAAATTTGGGCAGCGCTTCCGCGCCCAAAATCTATGTCCAAAAATATTCACCACTTTCCCGCTTACAAAACACATATATAAACATAACGTTTTCAAACTTGTTTATCTTAGTCAATTAAGTCCAATATAAGTCACCAATATGTTCATTTTAACAAAACTCAGCCCCAAATGTCAAGCCTCAAAAGTCAGAACGCGTAACCAAGTTTTTAAACGATCAAAACAACATTTTCGGGAAGGACAGCAGGTCGGTGCTAAGCACCTATGCAGGGGTGCGCAGCACCTCCCCTGCTGTCTTCCCATTTTCGAGTTTTTTCTTGCTAAAATCGTTTATGTAAGTGTTAGATCTTGACATGCAATCGGTATAAACCTTAATACTCATCATTATATCAGTTTATAAGCAACATTTAACCACAAAAACAAAGATTTAACCACTATTTATTTAAAACCCGTTTTTGTATAAAAATGGTTATAAAAGTTCATCAAAACTTGTTTTTATGGTTTTGATCATACATGCAATGGTTTAGATTGATAATATAAGTAAAAAGGAAGATTTCTACCGGATGAAAATGCTTGGATGATGTTTTGGAAGGATTTAGAGCTCCAAAAGTGGTGAAATAAGCTTTTAACCGAAATAGACTTGACCCTTCTTGCTTCCTTTGATGTTTAAACGTTTTTGATGGTGATTTTGGTGGGTTTTTATGGCTGGAAATCACTGGTTTATGTGATGTTCTTGAGGAAAAATAGAGAGAAGATGGAGAGAAAGTGATGGTGTGTGTGTGTTTTTGATTTTCTAAAATGAAAATGAAAATGAAAATGAAAGGATAATAATGGGAGAGTTTTGGGACTGTCAAAAATCAGTAACCATGTGCAGAAATCGTTTTGATTGGGTGTTTATGTTTATAAAAACGAGATCATAACAAAAATACAAAATATGGAATCTGGTAGCCTGGTGCGGCGCACCAAAGCCATAGGTGCGGCGCACCGGGGGTTTTTCAGTATTTTCCGGACTTTTCGTTTTTACGTTATTGCTTCGTTGGACCTTTTTGTTAATTGAAAGTTTTTAAGTATGATAAGTTATGAACTTAGGAAAGTTCAATAGGTGTTTTCTTGGTATTAGGACTTATATAAATTGATTCCGGGTGTGATTCCGACACTGACGCGTATCCGGCTATTGACCAATTAAAGGCAACGGTAGACAATAAGAGAGACATAGAGCGTAAATTGAACCTAGAATTTGACGGTTGTCACATTCTCCCCGGGTTGAAAGAAATTTCGTCCCGAAATTTAGTGCGTCTTATCAGGTAGAAGGGTTCTCGAACAGATGGGGATACTTCTGACGGATTTGGTCCTCACGTCTCCATGTGAGATCGGGACCACGTCGAGAATCTCCACTGAGACTTGATGATAGATGAAAGACTTGCCTGGGTTGTTTGACCTTCCGGTCAACAAACTTAGGCGGTTCATCAAAGAGTCTGAGTTCGGCATTGATTTTGACCTTGTCGAGGGGGTTGACGATGGTCTCATCAGATAGGTGCCTCTCGAGGGTGAGACATGGAAACATGTATGTATTAACGTTTGAAGGAATCTGGTGGATCTGAAGGCGATGAGCGATCGGACTAACACGTCCTAAGACTTAGTTTGGACTGGCGTACCCAGGGCTCAGTTTGCCGCGTATCCAGAAGCAGGCTGTCCCTTTCCTGTGGCGATACCTTGGGAGATACTCTGCTGCCATCTCGGGACTCGGGGGTTTTCTTCCGGTTGGTTACGTAGCTTTTCTGACGGGTACAGGATGATTCCAGTCTTCCACGGATGAAGGGAGACGTCGGACCTTGCAAGTCGTCAATCGTTAGCTTCCAGCCAACGGGGCGGTGACCGACACTTGCGTCCAAATGGATATTGCAAGGTTAGCTCTGGATGCTGGCATGAAGTCGTTGTCATAGGTGTACTCGGGAGAGGTGAGCATCTTAGTTCCCTATGAAGGTAACTACACGCGCTCTCAGCATTTCATCGAGCGTATGGTTAAAACCGAAAATGATTTTTCTGAAAAGCCTTGGTTATAGTTTTGGTTTCGAAAACTTTTTGAAAAATTTTTAAAACCGTTTTCACTATAACCCGTGCTCTGATACCAAGTCTGTCACACCCCGCTAAAGCGGAAACACGGAATGTGAAGAGCAAAGAATCATTTCACGAGTTATACCAAAAGTCAACGGTTCAAGTCATATATATTGAGATTAAAAGGTAATCCTGTTCGAAAAATACAACCAAGATCCGTAAGTATAGAAAGACAAATACATAATAAAGTATTTTTAATAAAATTCCCAAGTATCCAAGGTCTTTTCCCGTATTACTCTTCACATAACTAGCTTGACCCGCCTGAGCAATGCGCTTCATAACTTATGCTTAGTTCCTGAAACATGAGATAAAGTGTCAACTACGAAAACGTAGTGAGTGAGTTACAGTTTATGAATTGAAGAAAAGTTCCATTTAAAAGTTTATAAGAGTCCGAAACGAATTCAAGGTTTTATAAAAGTTTGAGAGTCGTTCGGGATCAAAGAGTTTCAAGATAAGATCAAGTACTTAAAATTCAAGAATAAATTAATTTCAAATAAGTTTAAGTACGATCGAAGTGTAAGTAAAGTATATAAAGTAAGAGTTTTCCCATAAGGAAGATTAGCGGAGAAAAGTCGCTTAAAAAGTTTATATACTTGTAAAGTTTAAGTAACGGGCGAATTGTGCCCTAACTTGTAAAGACTAAATGGAATCACATTAGTCATATAGTAAAGCGGATAACAATCGCTAAAAGTTTATCAGTTTGTAAAGACTAAATAGAATTTAATTTAGTCAAAAATAAGTGAAAAGCGGGATCAGGCGCTAAAATAGGTGAAAAGCGGGATCAGGCGCTAAAATAAGTGAAAGCGGATAACAATCGCTAAAAGTTTATCAGTTTGTAAAGACTAAATAGAATTTAATTTAGTCAAGTATGAGAAGCGGATAACAATCGCTTAAAATGTATAAGTTTATGCGTAAGTAACTAAATAGATTTCTTGTATCAACCACTTGGCATCTATAACTAAGTGTTCACACTAATCCGATTATCAACCGAGCGGCCCCAACTTCCCGCCTCTCAAACGGAAAGTTAAAAGAGAGAATTCAGTAATATGTACTTAGACTGCCATCTAAGCAAGGAACGGTTATTTCCTAAGTATCGATACCCATAATTACTATACGGCTTAAGTAGCTAATAGTGTGTAAGAGGGAGACTAAAACATGAGTGGGCACTATGAAAGCTTATCATTTTAAAAAGAGAGAGAATCACATCACTTAGAAACGTGTTATAGTTCCATCAAGGGTTGGTTACGCATACAAGTATCAATAAATAGTTGAGTTAAAGAGATAAACAACAATTATACATAGAGAAAGAGATGTTTTACGCATAAGAAATTAAGTAGACGTTTCAATGTCCAGTTTTGATAAAGTCAAAGTCAAAGTTTAATAAAGTCAAAGTTTGATAAGTCAAAAGTCAAAGTAGTTCCACAAGTTTAAAAGTCAAAATAGTCATATAAGTTTACAAAAGGTTGGATCTCATGTTTCCCCCAAAAAGAGTACTTAAAATGTAAGAGTAGAGAGGGGTGTAACTCACGGGTTGCGAAGATAAGAACTTGGAAGGATGGTCGGAAATAAGAGCCGGGAATCACCGAATGCCTAAGGATACCAAGATTTATTCATGTGTTATTATTGTATTAAGTTATTAAACCCTATATATAATGGATGAAATTTGTTTTATATTATGTAGTATAGGTAAGTTTTTAGTCAAACTTTAAGTGTAAAAGTCCATTTTGCCCAAAATTGTCCGAAACGGTTAACGTTTTGTTTTAATCAAAAAGTCCAAAGTTGATGTTATTGTTGTTATGTTAAATATGTTTTGCTCGCCAAAGTGTTTTATATTTTTAACGAAATTTGGGCAGCGCTTCCGCGCCCAAAATCTATGTCCAAAAATATTCACCACTTTCCCGCTTACAAAACACATATATAAACATAACGTTTTCAAACTTGTTTATCTTAGTCAATTAAGTCCAATATAAGTCACCAATATGTTCATTTTAACAAAACTCAGCCCCAAATGTCAAGCCTCAAAAGTCAGAACGCGTAACCAAGTTTTTAAACGATCAAAACAACATTTTCGGGAAGGACAGCAGGTCGGTGCTAAGCACCTATGCAGGGGTGCGCAGCACCTCCCCTGCTGTCTTCCCATTTTCGAGTTTTTTCTTGCTAAAATCGTTTATGTAAGTGTTAGATCTTGACATGCAATCGGTATAAACCTTAATACTCATCATTATATCAGTTTATAAGCAACATTTAACCACAAAAACAAAGATTTAACCACTATTTATTTAAAACCCGTTTTTGTATAAAAATGGTTATAAAAGTTCATCAAAACTTGTTTTTATGGTTTTGATCATACATGCAATGGTTTAGATTGATAATATAAGTAAAAAGGAAGATTTCTACCGGATGAAAATGCTTGGATGATGTTTTGGAAGGATTTAGAGCTCCAAAAGTGGTGAAATAAGCTTTTAACCGAAATAGACTTGACCCTTCTTGCTTCCTTTGATGTTTAAACGTTTTTGATGGTGATTTTGGTGGGTTTTTATGGCTGGAAATCACTGGTTTATGTGATGTTCTTGAGGAAAAATAGAGAGAAGATGGAGAGAAAGTGATGGTGTGTGTGTGTTTTTGATTTTCTAAAATGAAAATGAAAATGAAAATGAAAGGATAATAATGGGAGAGTTTTGGGACTGTCAAAAATCAGTAACCATGTGCAGAAATCGTTTTGATTGGGTGTTTATGTTTATAAAAACGAGACCATAACAAAAATACAAAATATGGAATCTGGTAGCCTGGTGCGGCGCACCAAAGCCATAGGTGCGGCGCACCGGGGGTTTTTCAGTATTTTCCGGACTTTTCGTTTTTACGTTATTGCTTCGTTGGACCTTTTTGTTAATTGAAAGTTTTTAAGTATGATAAGTTATGAACTTAGGAAAGTTCAATAGGTGTTTTCTTGGTATTAGGACTTATATAAATTGATTCCGGGTGTGATTCCGACACTGACGCGTATCCGGCTATTGACCAATTAAAGGCAACGGTAGACAATAAGAGAGACATAGAGCGTAAATTGAACCTAGAATTTGACGGTTGTCACACCTTATAAAACCTAGATTTCTTCCGGTACGAGTTAGAATCACGGTTTAGGTGGGTGACATTCATGTTTCATAATCCCGTAGGTCAAAATAACGTGAAGAATGTCTGAAGAAGGATATTAGAAGCCATTTCATCCATAAAAAACTCAATGAAACAAAAAATACCCTTTTAAAATCAAAACCCTAATTCTAAAAACCCAGAAGTACTTTTAAACCCTAATTTTCTAAAAACCTTACCATACATTACAATTTCTAGTTCATACTCCCACACTACCCTAATAAACTTTGTAAATACCGAAATCAACAATCCAAACCACGTTATACCCATTAATACCCTAATTTCCTTATAAAACCTAGATTTCTTCCGGTACGAGTTAGAATCACGGTTTAGGTGGGTGACATTCATGTTTCATAATCCCGTAGGTCAAAATAACGTGAAGAATGTCTGAAGAAGGATATTAGAAGCCATTTCATCCATAAAAAACTCAATCAAACAAAAAATACCCTTTTAAAATCATAACCCTAATTCTAAAAACCCATAAGTACTTTTAAACCCTAATTTTCTAAAAACCTTACCATACATTACAATTTCTAGTCCATACTCCCACACTACCCTAATAAACTTTGTAATAACCGAAATCAACAATCCAAACCACGTTATACCCATTAATACCCTAATTTCCTTATAAAACCTAGATTTCTTCCGGTACGAGTTAGAATCACGGTTTAGGTGGGTGACATTCATGTTTCATAATCCCGTAGGTCAAAATAACGTGAAGAATGTCTGAAGAAGGATATTAGAAGCCATTTCATCCATAAAAAACTCAATCAAACAAAAAATACCCTTTTAAAATCAAAACCCTAATTCTAAAAACCCATAAGTACTTTTAAACCCTAATTTTCTAAAAACCTTACCATACATTACAATTTCTAGTCCATACTCCCACACTACCCTAATAAACTTTGTAATAACCGAAATCAACAATCCAAACCACGTTATACCCATTAATACCCTAATTTACTTATAAAACCTATATTTCTTCCGGTACGAGTTAGAATCACGGTTTAGGTGGGTGACATTCATGTTTCATAATCCCGTAGGTCAAAATAACGTGAAGAATGTCTGAAGAAGGATATTAGAAGCCATTTCATCCATAAAAAACTCAATCAAACAAAAAATACCATTTTAAAATCAAAACACTAATTCTAAAAACCCATAAGTACTTTTAAACCCTAATTTTCTAAAAACCTTACCATACATTACAATTTCTAGTCCATACTCCCACACTACCCTAATAAACTTGTAATAACCGAAATCAACAATCCAAACCACGTTATACCCATTAATACCCTAATTTACTTATAAAACCTATATTTCTTCCGGTACGAGTTAGAATCACGGTTTAGGTGGGTGACATTCATGTTTCATAATCCCGTAGGTCAAAATAACGTGAAGAATGTCTGAAGAAGGATATTAGAAGCCATTTCATCCATAAAAAACTCAATCAAACAAAAAATACCCTTTTAAAATCAAAACCCTAATTCTAAAAACCCATAAGTACTTTTAAACCCTAATTTTCTAAAAACCTTACCATACATTACAATTTCTAGTCCATACTCCCACACTACCCTAATAAACTTTGTAATAACCGAAATCAACAATCCAAACCACGTTATACCCATTAATACCCTAATTTCCTTATAAAACCTAGATTTCTTCCGGTACGAGTTAGAATCACGGTTTAGGTGGGTGATACTCATGTTTCATAATCCCGTAGGTCAAAATAACGTGAAGAATGTCTGAAGAAGGATATTAGAAGCCATTTCATCCATAAAAAACTCAATCAAACAAAAAGTACCCTTTTAAAATCAAAACCCTAATTCTAAAAACCCATAAGTACTTTTAAACCCTAATTTTCTAAAAACTTTACCATACATTACAATTTCTAGTCCAAACTCCCACACTACCCTAATAAACTTTATAATAACCGAAATCAACAATCCAAACCACGCTATACCCATTCAAAACCCTCATTTCCTTATAAAACCTATATTTCATCCGGTACGAGTTAGATTCACCGTTAAGGTGGGTGATATTCATGTTTCATACTCCCGTAGGGCACAATAGCATTAAGAATGTCTGAAGAAGGATATTAGAAGCCATTTCATCTATAAAAAACTCAATCAAACAAAAAATACCCTTTTAAAATCAAAACCCTAATTCTAAAAACCATAGGTACTTTTAAACCCTACTTTTCTAAATACCTTACCATACATTACAATTTCTAGTCAATACTCCCACACTACCCTAATAAACTTTATAATAACCGAAATCAACAACCCAAACCACGTTGTACCCATTAATACCCTAATTTCCTTATAAAACCTAGATTTCTTCCGGTACGAGTTGGAATCACGGTTTAGGTGGGTGATACTCTTGTTTCATAATCCCGTTGGTCAAAATAACGTGAAGAATGTCTGAAGAAGGATATTAGAAGCCATTTCATCCATAAAAAACTCAATCAAACAAAAAATACCCTTTTAAAATCCAGACCCTAATTCTAAAAACCCATAGGTACTTTTAAACCCTAATTTTCTAAAACCTTTCCATACATTACAATTTCTAGTCCAAACTCCCACACTACCCTAATAAACTTTAGAATAACCGAAATCAACAATCTAAACCACGTTGTACCCATTAATACCCTAATTTCCTTATAAAACCTAGATTTCTTCCGGTACGAGTTAGAATCACGGTTTAGGTGGGTGATACTCATGTTTCATAATCCCGTAGGTCAAAATAACCTGAAGAATGTCTGAAGAAGGATATTAGAAGCCATTTCATCCATAAAAAACTTAATCAAACAAAAAATACCCTTTTAAAATCAAAACCCTAATTCTAAAAACCCATAAGTACTTTTAAACCCTAATTTTCTAAAAACCTTACCATACATTACAATTTCTAGTCCATACTCCCACACTACCCTAATAAACTTTGTAATAACCGAAATCAACAATCCAAACCACGTTATACCCATTAATACCCTAATTTCCTTATAAAACCTAGATTTCTTCCGGTACGAGTTAGAATCACGGTTTAGGTGGGTGATATTCATGTTTCATAATCCCGTAGGTCAAAATAACGTGAAGAATGTCTGAAGAAGGATATTAGAAGCCATTTCATCCATAAAAAACTCAATCAAACAAAAAATACCCTTTTAAAATCAAAACCCTAATTCTAAAAACCCA
This sequence comes from Senecio squalidus, assembly GCA_910822075.1. Classification (NCBI taxonomy): domain Eukaryota; kingdom Viridiplantae; phylum Streptophyta; class Magnoliopsida; order Asterales; family Asteraceae; genus Senecio; species Senecio squalidus. The sequence continues at coordinate 34,820 of CAJVGC010000134.1, forward strand.
TAGTACTTTTAAACCCTAATTTTCTAAAAACCTTACCATACATTACAATTTCTAGTCCATACTCCCACACTACCCTAATAAACTTTGTAATAACCGAAATCAACAATCCAAACCACGTTATACCCATTAATACCCTAATTTCCTTATAAAACCTAGATTTCTTCCGGTACGAGTTAGAATCACGGTTTAGGTGGGTGATATTCATGTTTCATAATCACGTAGGTCAAAATGACGTGAAGAATGTCTGAAGAAGGATATTAGAAGCCATTTCATCCATAAAAAACTCAATCAAACAAAAAATACCCTTTTAAAATCAAAACCCTAATTCTAAAAACCCATAAGTACTTTTAAACCCTAATTTTCTAAAAACCTTACCATACATTACAATTTCTAGTCCAAACTCCCACACTACCCTAATAAACTTTAGAATAACCGAAATCAACAATCCAAACCACGTTGTACCCATTAATACCCTAATTTCCTTATAAAACCTAGATTTCTTCAGGTACGAGTTAGAATCACGGTTTAGGTGGGTGATACTCATGTTTCATAATCCCGTAGGTCACAATAGCATTAAGAATGTCTGAAGAAGGATATTAGAAGCCATTTCATCCATAAAAAACTCAATCAAACAAAAAGTACCCTTTTAAAATCAAAACCCTAATTCTAAAAACCCATAGGTACTTTTAAACCCTAATTTTCTAAAAACCTTACCATACATTACAATTTCTAGTCCATACTCCCACACTACCCTAATAAACTTTATAATAACCGAAATCAACAATCCAAACCACGTTATACCCATTAATACCCTAATTTCCTTATAAAACCTAGATTTCTTCCGGTACGAGTTAGAATCACGGTTTAGGTGGGTGATATTCATGTTTCATAATCCCGTAGGTCACAATAACGTGAAGAATGTCTGAAGAAGGATATTAGAAGCCATTTCATCCATAAAAAACTCAATCAAACAAAAAATACCCTTTTAAAATCAAAACCCTAATTCTAAAAACCCATAGGTACTTTTAAACCCTAATTTTCTAAAAACCTTACCATACATTACAATTTCTAGTCCATACTCCCACACTACCCTAATAAACTTTATAATAACCGAAATCAACAATCCAAACCACGTTATACCCATTAATACCCTAATTTCCTTATAAAACCTAGATTTCTTCCGGTACGAGTTAGAATCACGGTTTAGGTGGGTGATACTTCATGTTTCATAATCCCGTAGGTCAAAATAACGTGAAGAATGTCTGAAGAAGGATATTAGAAGCCATTTCATCCATAAAAAACTCAATCAAACAAAAAATACCCTTTTAAAATCAAAACCCTAATTCTAAAAACCCATAGGTACTTTTAAACCCTAATTTTCTAAAAACCTTACCATACATTACAATTTCTAGTCCATACTCCCACACTACCCTAATAAACTTTATAATAACCGAAATCAACAATCCAAACCACGTTGTACCCATTAATACCCTAATTTCCTTATAAAACCTAGATTTCTTCCGGTACGAGTTAGAATCACGGTTTAGGTGGGTGATATTCATGTTTCATAATCCCGTAGGTCAAAATAACGTGAAGAATGTCTGAAGAAGGATATTAGAAGCCATTTCATCCATAAAAAACTCAATCAAACAAAAAATACCCTTTTAAAATCAAAACCCTAATTCTAAAAACCCATAGGTACTTTTAAACCCTAATTTTCTAAAAACCTTACCATACATTACAATTTCTAGTCCATACTCCCACACTACCCTAATAAACTTTATAATAACCGAAATCAACAATCCAAACCACGTTATACCCATTAATACCCTAATTTCCTTATAAAACCTAGATTTCTTCCGGTACGAGTTAGAATCACGGTTTAGGTGGGTGATATTCATGTTTCATAATCCCGTAGGTCAAAATAACGTGAAGAATGTCTGAAGAAGGATATTAGAAGCCATTTCATCCATAAAAAACTCAATCAAACAAAAAATACCCTTTTAAAATCAAAACCCTAATTCTAAAAACCCATAGGTACTTTTAAACCCTAATTTTCTAAAAACCTTACCATACATTACAATTTCTAGTCCAAACTCCCACACTACCCTAATAAACTTTATAATAACCGAAATCAACAATCCAAACCACGTTGTACCCATTAATACCCTAATTTCCTTATAAAACCTAGATTTCTTCCGGTACGAGTTAGAATCACGGTTTAGGTGGGTGATATTCATGTTTCATAATCCCGTAGGTCAAAATAACGTGAAGAATGTCTGAAGAAGGATATTAGAAGCCATTTCATCCATAAAAAACTCAATCAAACAAAAAATACCCTTTTAAAATCAAAACCCTAATTCTAAAAACCCATAGGTACTTTTAAACCCTAATTTTCTAAAAACCTTACCATACATTACAATTTCTAGTCCATACTCCCACACTACCCTAATAAACTTTATAATAACCGAAATCAACAATCCAAACCACGTTATACCCATTAATACCCTCATTTCCTTATAAAACCTATATTTCATCCGGTACGAGTTAGAATCACGGTTTAGGTGGGTGATATTCATGTTTCATAATCCCGTAGGTCACAATAACTTGAAGAATGTCTGAAGAAGGATATTAGAAGCCATTTCATCCATAAAAAACTCAATCAAACAAAAAATACCCTTTTAAAATCAAAACCCTAATTCTAAAAACCCATAAGTACTTTTAAACCCTAATTTTCTAAAAACCTTTCCATACATTACAATTTCTAGTCCATACTCCCACACTACCCTAATAAACTTTATAATAACCGAAATCAACAATCCAAACCACGTTATACCCATTAAAACCCTCATTTCCTTATAAAACCTATATTTCATCCTGTACGAGTTAGATTCACGGTTAAGGTGGGTGATATTCATGTTTCATAATCTCGTAGGTCACAATAGCATTAAGAATGTCCGAAGAAGGATATTAGAAGCCATTTCATCCATAAAAAACTCAATCAAACAAAAAATACCCTTTTAAAATCAAAACCCTAATTCTAAAAACCTATAAGTACTTTTTTTTTTGGTATAAGGGAATTACCCCGGTAAATTATATTAACACCAAAAACCAATAGAGTACAATGGAATGTGGCTGAAATACCACATTAACCTCAGAACTAGCCTGAACATAAAAAGACAAGATGACAAACCATCTGGCTACATACTAAGCAAAACAAGAAAGAACTAAATAACGAAATCGCCTAAATCAGAAGAGATTCCGGAATATTCCAATTCTTCAACAGATCCAAAGCCGCTCTCGAATTCTTGAATCTACATGACAAAAGCCTGGCACGAACATCAGCCAAAATATTGACCACAAGAACATTGACTGTTCTTTTGGATCCCGCATATAATCTATCATTTCTTTCGCGCCATATGAAATACATGGCAGCAGCCAGAACCAGTTTGGCTATGACGCTTGCCGAAGACCGACGATGAGCAAACGGAACCAAACTTGCCTGAAGACCAGCCTGCCCCCGAACTTGGAACCAAACTTGCCTGGCATAAGGACACTCGAAAAACAGATGAGCATGAGAATCTGGCTGAGTTTCACAAAGCGTACAATGAGAAACCAACGAAGGAGACACATCCCAAGAGCTAAGAACATCCTGAGTTCTGAGCTTGCCTTTGATTGCAAGCCAAACAAGAAAGGCATGCTTTGGAATATTATTCGAGAACCAAACCACATCTGCCCAAGGAACCTGATTGTGATATGGGCGAATAGAATTCCAAACAGCTCGAACCGAGAACATCTGAACTGACCCAGACCTATCCCTCCACTCCAGACTATCCTGCATCCCAGTACTAAGTACTTTTAAACCTATAAGTACTTTTAAACCCTAATTTTCTAAAAGCTTACCATACATTACAATTTCTAGTCCATACTCCCACACTACCCTAATAAACTTTATAATAACCGAAATCAACAATCCAAACCACGTTGTACCCATTAATACCCTAATTTCTTTATAAAACCTAGATTTCTTCCGGTACGAGTTAGAATCACGGTTTAGGTGGGGTATATTCATGTTTCATAATCCCGTAGGTTAAAAAGACGTGAAGAGTGTCTGAAGAAGGATATTAGAAGCCATTTCATCCATAAAAAACTCAATCAAACAAAAAATACCCTTAAAATAAAAACCCTAATTCTAAAAACCCATAGGTACTTTTAAACCCTAATTTTCTAAAAACCTTTCCATACATTACAATTTCTAGTCCATACTCCCACACTACCCTAATAAACTTTATAATAACCGAAATCAACAATCCAAACCACGTTATACCCATTAAAAC
>CAJVGC010000135.1:0-39574 GCA_910822075.1 Senecio squalidus
AATGTGCTAGTCGAAACATTGAAGGAAAGGTCGATAGATGTCAAGGAAGTACATGCTATCATAGAAAGAAGAAGGGCTTGCTGGATGACGCCCATCATCCAATTTCTGAAAGAAATGGTTCTCTACCGAACGATGAAGCCGAAGCTTAAAAAGATCAGGGCAAAAAGAGCCCAATGTATGTCTTTGACGGAGAAACCCTCTTCAAAAAATCATACTTGATGCCATTACTCAGATGTGGTTGGGCGATGCAGGCCAATTATATCATCAGAGAGGTACACAACGGAGCATGTGCGATGCATTCGGGCCCAAGGGCCACGGTTGCAAAGATAATGAACTTAGGTACTATTGGCCCTCTATGGTATCGGGATGCAACTGATGAGATCCAGAGATGTATCAGTTGCCCAGCGATACTCCACCGGTGCCCAAATTACCTAAGCACTCCTTGATCTCTGTCACATCGCATGGCCATTTCACCAGTGGGGCATCGACATAGTCGGTCCGGTAGCCACCGGAGGAATCAAATTTTTGTTGGTAGCAATAGATTATTTCACCAAATGGGTGGAAGCGAAACCGTTGGCCTCAATCACCGGACCACAAATAAAAAGTTTGTTTTTGAAAACATAGTTTGCAGGTTCGGGCTACCAGGGATACTGATATCGGATAATGGAAAGCAGTTTGCCGATAACCCACTTAAATCCTGGTGTAAAGAGATGAAGATCAAACAAAAATTCACATCAGTGGCTCATCCACAAGCAACGGCCAAGTAGAGAGAGCTACCGAAGCATTGTCGAAGGAATCAAAACCCGCCTAGATAAAGAAGGGGGTAGCTGGCTTGATCACCTGGTTCATGTACTATGGGCTCACCGAACAATGGTAAAAACAAGCAATGGGGAGACCCCCTTTAGCTTGACTTACGGGACCGAAGCCGTTATCCCTGCAGAAATAGGTATGCCTACCCACAGGGTACAAGTCACGGAAAGCAATGACAAAGACCTTCGTCTGAATCTCCTGGAGGAAAGAAGGGAGATAGCGGCAATCAACGAAGAAAGATACAAAAGACAAGTGGAAGGATACTACAACCAGAGGGTTAAGGCTACTGGCATTCAAACCAGGGGACTACGTGTTCCGGAGCAATGAGGCTAGTAGGGCTAAAAACCAAGGCAAATTGGGACCTAACTGGGAAGGCCCATACCAAATTGCAGAAGCTTATGGAAACGGAGCCTACAAGCTAAAAATGTCGGAGGAGATATGATCCCCAGGACCTGGCATGGAAACCTCCTCCGCCGTTGCTACATATGATTGTGCCAGTCACTTGTAACAACCTCCTGTTGAGGGATGTAAGGGCAATGCCCGGATTGTTCATCATAATATAAAAATCTACCGTGCTTCCTGATTTAGGGAGTAACAATTTCTCAATACATGGCAAAAACTCTTAAGACCATTGATTAAATTGTAAAAATCGAGTGATCCATAGTGATCAGAATACTAAGACTGTTACTTACACGAAGGGGAGATTGCCCTCTCTAATAAACTCCATGTTAGTCTGATACTCTAATCCTAACATAGACAGGTTTGAGCAGCCTACCAAAAAATATCTCCGTGCTGGTCTGAGAATATCCCAGTACCGTAGGGTTGAGTAACCTCTCTAATTAACTCGGTAATAACAAAATGAAATAATTATTATGACGAAGGACGCTTCTCAAAAATAATTAGTTGGTACTTAAAACATAGAATAAACAAACACATCATGGAAAGTCAAACAGTTTCATTAATAAACAGGCCGAAGCCACAATAATTACATATGGGCCGAAGCCCTGGCAAAATACAAACACATTATCTTCCTACAAGCTTAGAGTTCTAAATCCGGAGCAGGAGCAGGATTCAAAGCCTGGAGCTCTTCAATAGAGAGGTGGGAGTTAGCCCTAAGAAGCTCAAGATAAGGAAGGAGAGCTCAGATAACGCAGCAACGGCTTCCTCATATTTCTGTTCAGCTTGAGGGTCGCATCCATAGGAGTGCTAAGTCGTTGATAACGATACCCCTTCTTCACCCCATCGGCAAAACCTAGGGCAATGGCGTTAGCAGTCACCTGGCCATAGGGAGAGGAAAACTCGTGACTGGCACGGAGTTTTGTTGAAAAAGCTCCGTAGCCCATCCCCCATAACCCAACCCATCTTGGCTTGAAGCTCTTCCTTATCAGCAGAAAGAGCTTTGTTAGCTTCTTTAGCCTGCCTCAAGCTCATCCTGCAGGAGGTCAATAGTTTTTTTGGCATCCGCTCCGGAGCTCTGCAGACGAGACTTAAGGGCCGCCTCAACCGTCTCCAATCTACCCAACTCTCTCACCATCAGATCCCAGTCAGATTGACTCACCATCTTCATGCCTGGAGCAACGGCAGGAGTCTTTGCAGCTTCTATTAGGGAAGCATTTTCCTCCCTCACCTTATCCAACTCCGAAAGCGCATCGGCTAGCTGCACAGTCAAAATCTTAACTTGCTTAGAAACTTGATGGTGAAAATTAGCTTTGCTAGAAAGAGAAAGGCCAGTTCTTTCCAAGGAAGAAATTACCGCATCTTTCTCCTTCATCTCAGCTTCCTGCTCAGAAAGCTTCTCCCTAAGCTTTGAGTATTCATCCAGGAGTCTATCATGTCGGGCCCGCAAGCTCAGTACCACCAACGGCTAACTGAGTTAGCATAACATCCATTCGGCCCATCACAGCCTCATCCGATTTCTTTCTCCAGCGCTTCAACTCTGCCGGAGGTCGCAAAGTTGTCAAGCATGCTCCGGCAGATACTGACATCTTGCATACTGCTGCTGGGTACCGCAGACCAGGATGGAACATACACACCTTCGGTTTGAGAAGGCCCGGAGCTAGAAGGAGAGGGAGGATTAACTTCTTGTTCCACAAAATGATCACCACCACCACCACCACTCCCATCACCCTTGGGGCACTCCTCAGTCAAGTGACCACCTTCACCACACTTGTGACAGTTTCTGTCACCACCCGCCCGTAGAAGCCTCCTGGTCCTCAACAATGACCTCTGGCCCAGTCATCATGGCGGAAGGACCTTCCTGATTCTCGATAGTAACCTCCGGTTCAGTAGCCGTTGCAGAAAGAACCTCCTGGTTCTGAGTAATGACTTCCGGAACAGTCGCTACGGAGAAGGAACCTCCTGGTTCTGAGTTGTGGCCTCCGGCTCAGTTACCTCCGGAGCATCAACCTTCGGTTCAGCCCCATCTGCACAAATTAAAGAAAGACACAAAGAGGCCATGTCAATAAGAAGTTATAGTCCAAACAAGCGAGGATCAACGAAAAAGGAGCTCTTACCAGAAGGAGCAGAAGTAGATGTAACGGGGGGTACTCTGTCCTCCCCCTCCAAATTGGCAGAAGGATCTGCAGTGGGTTGATCTACGGACTCTGTGGAGCACCAAAAATCAGATCGAGGAACGGTTTCAGAAGAAGAGGAAGATAACTCTATAACCGAAGGGAAAGAGGGACATGGTGAGCAGGGAAAAAGGGATAAACAATCCTGCAAGAACCTGACCATTCCCCTTCCTCTTCGGAAGTAAGGTCAATATGTGTACCTTTTCGAGCAGCTTTCTTATGCCGACGAGGCTTGCCGCTAGAAGCTTCGGTTCTAGCTCTCTTTCTGGCCTTAGGAGCAGAAACCTCAGCCACCACCTCCTCCGTCGCTGCAGCAGCAGGAAGCAACGAACGGATAGTGGCAGAAGGCTCCACAAACTTTCCGTTGACTTGCTCAAGTATGCCCTTCTCATCAGCCTCCAGCACAACTCGTGGAAAATGAACGTTGCTCACATCATCAAGCTTCAGATACTCGAGCAACGTCAAAGCTGGAAAAATATAGCAGGGCAGACATAAATACAAAAACATATAACGACAAAGGCTAAGTTGAAGAGGCAACGGGAAAAGAAAGGAAACTTACTTTGACTACCAACAGCGATGGTGGGCTTCTGGCACATAGGAATCCAGTTTCGGCTTACACCAGGACTAGTACCTCCGAAGGATAAGGGCGAAGATGAATGGGGTTCGCCAATATAAGTTCTATTTGGCCACTCTCCGCGTCTGAAAGAGCCGGAGCATCATCCTTAAAACCCCCAGCAGTAACGGATCGCCACGCCATCGGAATAGGAGCAACGGCAGCATTTATCCAAAAGAAGGACTCCTTCCACTTCTTCAATCCAGTAGGAATAAAGGAGAAGCAATCCTTGTCAACCAGATCATTCCTTGCCTGGCGCTCCACCATGAACCAGTCGCCGTTGCGAGCTAGTTTAAAAAACTGACGCCACAAGTTCAGAGTAGCGGCAAAACCCAGCGCCCGGCATAAAATCTCGAAAGACATAATTCGAAGAACACCCAACGGGTTCATCTGGGCAGGGAAGATCCGATAATGCTCAATTACTGAAAGAAAGAACTCAGTAAATGGCAGACGGAGGTTCGAAAATTCAAACCATTTACAATAGAGAGCGATCTTCCCCATGGGGCAATCCACCACCGTGTTGTTCATATGGGGTTCAGAGGCGCCCCAATTAGCAGAAATCTCATAACTGGCGCAGAATCTCTGAAACTCCTTATGAACGAGAGTGCAATAAGAACTCGAGAGATCGGATTTACCCATTATGTGGGGCGGAGTATAAATAAAACAGCGAGCAATGACGGGAATAAGGGAAAGACAAACAGGAGAAAAATTAGGGTTCTTGAGAGAAAATGGTAAATGAGTAAAGGAAAATGGGATTTGGGTTTAAATAGGGAAGAATCAGCGCAGGATAGCCGAAGGGGCGCAAGATAGGCGTGAAATCCGAAACTTGGGAAACACGTGCAACTGACAATGAAGGGACATAACGGTCAAAGGAAGTCTTAGGGACAGGCGCGTGAGGAAGAAAGAAACGGCGGCATTTATGGGAGAAGTGACATGGGTAATGATAACTGACATGGGCACTCATTGACCGTTGGGGTCACCCAAAGCGACACATAAACAGCTTCATTAATGACCACGACAAAAAGCAACGGAGGCGAGTAAATTTAAAAAGTCTAGTGTAACGGTGCTGAGAGCTCCGTCATACTAGACTGGGGGGGGGCATGTTGGAGTATATATAAATATACTCCAAAAAGTATGCTCCGGAACCAAAAAGACAAAACATGTCGTTACTTGCTCCGGAAGCTGTTAGCTCCGGAAGCGAACCGAAGGTATGTCAACCTCAAAACAAGACGTGTCAGGTATCACATGGCTACCTGACATAAAGTACTGACACAGGCGGCCAAAAGGACACTACCACGTGAAGTGGCAGGAAAAGTAGTAGAACCTTCCTATTACCCCGATGGATAATAGAAGGCACCGAAGCTGCTACACTTGGACCGGATATTTGAAAGAAGAAAGGGCAGGGCGCCGAAAGAGGGTCCAGCCTATTACACAAGAGACAAGGGACTAAAACAAAGGTAGTATAAAAGGAACAAGCCCCTTTTCTAGAAAGGGGTTGATCCTTAACTTTCTAAATCAAGAACTCTCTTAAATGCTCTTGATTATTCTCTCATTCAATACTTCATTCAATACTTAATTATTGCAATAAATAGCCTTAAATCTCTATGACAAACACTGATTCTTACGCCCGAGCCTTATCGGGGGAATCTCCCCGATAAGCTTAGTCGTTTCCTTGACGTTTCAGATCACAGCTAGAAGACCGCTCGAAGATTATTCGAAGTACAAGGTCCCCGAGGATTTTTACTTCAACAATTTTATAAACGTATTCCGGCTACTAAAGCCCAAAATATGGTGCGTGATGTCTCAAACTCTGAGCTTAAAGATTCTATGTTTGCTATCAGTGAGGATAAAGCCCCGGGTCCGGATGGATATGCTTCTGCATTTTTCAAGAATGGTTGGGATATTGTGGGAACTAATGTTTGTTTGGTAGCCAAGGATTTCGTTCGTAATGGATTCTTACTTTATTTCCGAAAGTTCAAGCTCCAATGAAGGTCACAAATTATCGTCCAACCTCGTGTTATGTGTTATATAAATGTATTAGTCGCATAATTACTTATCGTTTCAAATAGGGTCTAGTGGATATTGTGAGGAATAATCAATCAGCGTTCATGCTAGGCAGGAGTATTTCTCATAATATTTTGCTTTCCCAAGAGTTAGTCAAGAATTATCATATTGAGAGGGGTAGGCTAAGATGTGCTTATAAGATCGATATTAAGAAAGCATACGATACAGTGGAGTGGTGGTTTTTAAATAATTTCTATTAGAGCATAAAAGGAGAAATGGCTGAAGCTTCCAAAGATTCTTCATCAAGTATTTTGTATAGATATTTAGTTCGGGTGAACATTGTTCATCAACTAAATCATAGTTAGGACTTTCATGAAGACTTTAAGTCGGGTGAACTAACTCTTCACTAGAGTTAAATTCAAGTTCACCCGAACTAAAAGTTAAATGAAGTGTTTTTAAATAAACATAAGGGTTGATATAATGTAATATATAGAATGTACAGTCTATAAATAGTGGTGAGAGTAGTTCATTTGGTAAGAGCTAAAGTGTAAAGTGAGATTATCATATGTAACAAACTATCCCGCCATTTAAGGCTTTTGAATGAACAGTTCCATTACTGAGTTCTTATCGAGTCATTATTCTTATTACGTTAACTCAATTAATTAACTTGTGATTCCACCACCTGTTAGTGATTCTAGACATAGGATTGTTGCTTTGAAGATTGATCAGATATGACAAGTGGTATCAGAGCTGGAAATCAAATCTAATTTGATTCAGCTTAGTTATCAGAAGATTGTGAGCTACATTCAAGGTGTTTAGTTGAGTTACAAGGATTAGAACAGTAATATCAACAATTTTTCATAATTCGTAAGTTTGAAATTTGGCGGAAAAATTCGTGATAGAGGTATTCTACTGCTAATCATTAGTTTTAAGTGTTGATTTGATTGTTAGAGTGTTTGCTAAGGTTTAGTTGCTAATTTCCGTGAATTTGATTGAGTTTGTATCATTTATGGTTTAGTTGGTTCATCTGAGTTATAGTTTGTTCATCCGAATTAATATTCAAAAGTCACAAATCATATGTCTGCAATAATAATGGCTGCTCCAGTTTTGAATTATCGCAATGAAACAGTTTCTAGTGGTAGACCTCCAAAATTCCTACCAAGATTTGATTTCATGATGTGGAAGCTTCGTTTCAAAGCTTTTGTCTACTACAATGACCGACAATTACGGAGTTCGATTGTTAATGGTTCTCATCGACCTATGGTGCAAGAGACTGGTGGAACTGGTATGGTAGATGTTGATCCAGAAAGGTATACTAAAGCTGACAATAAGCTAATTGATAGAGATTTTCGAGAAGCTGTTATTCTAGCTCTTCCTACTGATATTTATAACAACTTCAAGGACTGTGCTTCTGATAAAGAACTAATGGATGCTATGGAATTGAGATATAAAATTAGATTGGAACTGAAGGAGAGCAAGAGAGAGATGTTGAAGAAGCTATATGAAGCATTTGAATATGTGAGGGATGAGAGTTTATCTGATCAAATCAGTAGGTACACATTGCTAGTGAGTGATCTAAAGAATTCTGGTGTTCTAATGAAAGATAGTGATGTGTACATCAAGCTGTTAGGATCTCTACCTACTAAGTGGTCAGTGCAAGTCATGATCATTAAGAGAACTACAAATTTGAATGCAATGACCTTAGTAGTGTTGATTGGGATTCTTCAATCATATGAAGTTGATATGTAGATTGATGAGAAGAAGCAGACAGGAAATTCTTATGGATGTGTATTAAAGGCTCAGATTCCTGTGAATTCAACTCATTATGGTAATCAAGCTCATCCTCAACCTCAAGCATATGCAAATTTTCATTTTGGAAACTGTTGTCCACCTACTCAATCATCTGTTGGGTATAATTCAGATGATTATGACAGGTCTTGATGGAAGTAGAACGGAGCTCAGTCTCACGTCATCAATTTGAGAAAAAAGGTGTGACGTGGAGGTACTCGTTCGAAATTAAATTAACGGCAAATCACTCTTATGATTGGTATGGTCAACCAGGATGAATAAGAAATCTAAGGTTGACCTAGGAGCAGAAGAAAAGTGATTTTAGCTGCTGATCAGCTACCTACCATGGAGTATCTGATTGTGAAGCACCTAAAGAACAGGTGACATTGCAGCTATTCCTCTAGAATTTGTTCAAGATTACAAGAAAGATGAATTGGAGGAAGCTATACATAGAGAGAAGTAAGTTATGAAGATCGAAGACTCATAGCATCATCAAAGGGGGCGATTGTTGGTCCAAGAAATGGAATGGATAAAGCTATGGAGCTTCTGTGTGATGGAATAAAGATGATTTTAGTTCGTGTAGGGTCCGAACTAAAATCATCAAGAATAATCCGAAGTGAAGTTTTCAGTTCGGAGAACAAGTTAGTTCAGACACTCTGAACTAAATGAAGTTCATCCGAACTGAAAATGAGCTGAAGTTTAACTTAAGTCAACAGAAATCAACATTGAATATATTAGTTCGGAGGATAAACACTTTGATTCTGAACTGAAGTGAACTCCCCGAGTTGAAATTAAAATGATGATAATGTTGTAATAATTTAGTTCGTAGTGTGTCTGTTTTAGATTTTGTCTGTAAATAGTGTGATAGGTTGTTAGAGTTTGTTGTCTTTGAACCCGGAACTCTCTCAAAGAGGTTTCGTCGAGCTTGAATGTTTGTTGTAACAAGCTCGATCCAAAACCTGTCACCGCTATCAATGAAATATTAAACAGTTGCGCTCGTTGTTGTTGTTTATCAACTGTTTCAATTATTCAATCACAAATTCGATTTCATGTTTCCTTCAATTTTGATTCCAAACTTAGGTCATGAGATTCCGCATCATGACCTGTTTTCGATTCGATTCGCTTAGATGAAATTCAGGACCTGTCAATTGGTATAAGAACCAGACAAATCAATTTATTGAATTCAATTGAGTATGGTTCATCAATTTGACTTGATTCGAAAATTAGGTCAAACTATTAGTGAATCGAAGGAGCCTGAAGTAAACTTGAAGAAGTCCGAACTGAAATTGAAGAGCTGTAATTAAGAATCTGTTAGGATTTCAAGGTGTTCATGGTGGATCTGATGTTACACATATGTATTCAAAGAGTGATGGAAGTAGAACGAAGCTCAGTCTCACGTCATCAATTTGAGAAAAAGGTGTGACGTGGAGAAGCTCGTTCGAAAATAAATTAACGGAAAACCGCTCTTATGATTGGTATGGTCAACCAGAATGAATAAGAAATCTTAGGTTGACCTATGAGCAGAAGAAAAGTGATTTTAGCTGTTGATCAGCTACTTACCATGGAGTATCTGATTGTAAAGCACCTAAAGAACAGGTGACATTGCAGCTATTCCTCCAGAATTTGTTCAAAGATACAAGAAAAATGAATTGGAGGAAGCTAGACATGGAGAGAAGTAATTTATGAAGATTGAAGACTCATAGAATCATCCAAGGGGGCGAGGTTGGGACAAAAAATGGAATGGATGAAGCAATGGAGTCTTCTATGTGATGGAATAAATATGATTTTAGTTCGTGGAGGGTCCGAACTAAAATCATCAAGAATAATCCGAAGTGAAGTTTTTAGTTCGGAGAAAAAGTTAGTTCAGACACTTTGAACTAAATGAAGTTCCCCCGAACTGAAAATAAGCTGAAGTTTAACTTAAGTCAAAAGAAGTTCACGTTGAAGATATCAATTCGGAGGATGAAGACTTTGATTCAGAACTAAAGTGAACTCCCCGAGTTAAAATTAAGATGATGATAATAATTTAGTTTGTAGTGTATCTGTTTTAGATTTTGTCTATAAATATTGTGATAGGTTGTTAGAGTTTGTTGTCTTTGAACCCGAAACTCTCTCAAAGAGGTTCCGTCGAGCTTGAATGTCTGTTGTAACAAGCTCGATCCAAAACCTGTCACCGCTATCAATGAAATATTAAACAGTTGCGCTCATTGTTGTTGTTTATCAGTTCTTTCAATTATTCAATCACAAATTCGATTTCATGTTTCCTTCAATTTTGATTCCAAACTCAGGTCATGAGATTCCGCATCGTGACCTGTTTTCGATTCATTCGCTTAGATGAAATTCAGGACCTGTCAATTGGTATCAGACCCAAAAACTGACATCCACCTGATGTTGATTTTCTATTCAAGCTTTTACCTCCATAATCATTGTCTATGTAAGCTATCAATTCAAATGGAGAATCTCTAGGATACCAAATACCTAAGGTTGGTTTTCCCTTTAAGTATCTAAAAATCCTCTTCACAACATGAAGATGTGACATCTTTATCTTTGTTTGATATCTTGCACAAATACACACTCTAAAACATAATATATGGCCTTGAGGTTGTATACTGTCACACCCCGCTAAAGCGGAAACACGGAAGTGTGAAGAGCTGGAAAATCATGTCACAGGTCATACAAACATAACGGTAAAAGAGTCATTCATTCAAAATAAAAAGTAATTGTTTAAACCAACTCGAACAACCGAAAGATAAATTGTTTAACACATCGACACAAGATTAAATCGTTTCATAAAAATTCCCCAAAAATAACTGGCCAAAGTCTTTTCCCAAACAACGTCCTCACACGACCGCTTTGACCCGTCCACGCCATGCATCATGAGCTTACACTAATTTCCTGAAACATAAGATAAAGTGTCAACTACGAAAACGCAGTGAGTGAGTTACAGTTTGAATAGTTGGCATAAAAGTATGAGTAAAGTATATAAAGTAAAAGTTTTCCCATAAGGAAGATTAGCGGAGAAAAGTCGCTTAAAAAGTTTATATACTTGTAAAGTTTAAGTAACGGGCGAATTGTGCCCTAACTTGTAAAGACTAAATAGAATCAAATTAGTCATATAGTAAAAGCGGATACAATCGCTAAAAGTTTATAAGTTGTAAAGACTAAATAGAATTTAATTTAGTCAAGTATGAGAAGCGGATAATAATCGCTTAAAATGTATAAGTTTATGCGTAAGTAACTAAATAGATTTCTTGTATCAACCACTTGGCATCTATAACTAAGTGTTCACACTAATCCGATTATCAACCGAGCGGCCCCAACTTCCCGCCTCTCAAACGGAAAGTTAAAAGAGAGAAATTCAGTAATATGTACTTAGACTGCCATCTAAGCAAGGAACGGTTATTTCCTAAGTATCGATACCCATAATTACTATACGGCTTAAGTAGTTAATAGTGTGTAAGAGGGAAACTAAAACATGAGTGGGCACTATGAAAGCTTATCAATTTAAAAAGAGAGAGAATCACATCACTTAGAAACGTGTTATAGTTCCATCAAGGGTTGGTTACGCATACAAGTATTAATAAATAGTTGAATTAAAGAAATGAAACCATAGTATAAATAAAGAAGGGTGTTTTACGCATAAGAGATTAAGTAGACGTTTCAGTGTCAAAGTTTGATAAAGTCAAAGTCAAAGTTTAATAAGTCAAAGTTTGATAAATCAAAGTTTAAGTATTGCAAGTTGTTTTATAAAGTATAACATGCAATTAATCTTATGTTTCCCCCAAAATGTAAAGCATATAAATAGGGGTTGTAACTCACGGATTGCGAAGAGATCGGAAACTTGGAATGCGGTCGAAATGTGTAAGCCGGGAATCACGGATTGCCTAATAATACCAAGGTAATTTAATGAGTTTATATTATTAGGTTCTTATATAATAATATAGGTAAAATGTCATTAAAGTGTAGGTGTCAAATTTGAGTATCGTCAAAATGGTCCAAAAAGGTAATTGTCACGATTATGTCCGAAAGTTTGATTAACGTTTTAGATCATTATATCTTAAGTGCTTTTGCTCGCTGAAGTGATTTACAATTTCTGAGGAAATTTGGGCAGCGCTTCCGCGCCCAAATTTCACATCCAAAAATTATAATTCAATTCCGCTCACAAATCACCTAAAATACAACAATACATATATTATAGCTTATTAATAGTCCAAATAGTCCACACAAATCACTTCTATTATAGGTTTTGTTTATCTCAGTCCCTTTATGATTTTGGTAAAAGTCCAGAACGTATACACAACTTTTAAACGAGTAAAACGACGATTTTCGGGAGGACAGCAGCCCGGTGCTGCGCACCTGGGCACAGGTGCGGCGCACCTGGCTGCTGTCACAATTCCGTTTTGTGTTTTTCTTGCTAAAAACGTTTTGTGACTTATAGATTTCAACATGCAACCAGTGTATATCATAGAGAATGAAGTTTTATCAGTTTCTAAACAACTTTAAACCACAAAAATGTAGATCTAAACACTTTTTAGTTAAAAATCGTTTTTGTAGGAAAAGTGACATAAAACTTTATAAAAACCTTTCTTTGTTGTTTAGATTGAACATGCAATCAGTAGATATTATTTAAAACAACATTTTAACAGTTTCAAAATCATTTTTATCCACAGATTCGTGGATCTAAAGAGTATTTTGGTTAAAAACGTTTTTGACCGTAAAAAGTCATAGATTTATGAAAAATCGTATTTTTAACCGTTAGATCTTACATGCAAATGAATATTAGTGAAAGGATAGTAAAAGTATAGAGATCTACCGAAGGAAAACTCTAGATGAAGAGTTTTGGCCGGATTATTGCTCCAAAAACGTTTACAACCGTGGTCCTTTTTGATAAAAGCGATACCCACTTGCTTTGTTTGATGTTTGGAACGATTTGTATGGATAGAAAATGGTTTATGATGGTGAAATGTTTCTGGATATTGAGTGTTCTTGAGAGTTTTTAGAGAGAACCAAGTGTGTGTGTGTTTTAGTTTTTTTTTGTGAAAATGAATTGTAAAATGAAAAGTAAAATGACAAGGGTGAAGTACTGGCCTAGGGACAGCAAATGGACAGTAAAGGCTCGATTTCTATTGGCCTAAATGGGTGGTGGTGGTGTAAAACGAGAAAAGGACTGAAATTGTAAATATTTTGAAAATCTGGCAAGGGGTGCGGCGCACCACCTCACTGGGTGCGGCGCACCGGGCCATTTTTGGTCACTTTGAATTTTCGTTTTTGCGTTATTGCATCGTTGGACCTTTTTGTTAAATATAAGTTATCGGTTATGATAAGTTATGAACTTAGGAAAGTTCAATAGGTATTTTCTTGGTATTAGGACTTATAATTTTGATTCCGGAATTATTTCGACACTAGATCCGATAAAGTATAGATTCAAAAGTTACGAATCAAAATAGAGTGAACGAGACAAAGAAGTAACTAACGTTTCGAATTGATATCACAACAGAATAAGTACCTGGATTTTGACGGTTGTCACATATACATGAGTGATCCAATCATATACCTATAATGATGAATGTCCACATCCTCCCCTCAAGATCAGCATGCAGCATGCAGTTGTTTGTGTATTTCTACATCTTTGAATCCTAACTTGTCTAATATATCCTTACATACTTGGATTGAGTCATGAAAATACCGTATCTCTTCTTCTTTAATGTGTCAATAAAGAAAAACACTCTTGACATCCATTTGATATACTTTAAATTCTTTGTAAGATGCAAATGCCAGAAAAATTCTTATGGCTTCCATTCTTTTCACTGGTGCAAACACATCTTCTTAGTCAATTCCTTTTTCTTGTGTGTATCCCTGAGCCACTAACCTAGATTTATTATTGATCACAATCCCTCTCTCATACTTCTTGTTTCTAAATATTGACTTACTGCCAATTACCCTCTTTCCATTAGGTAAAATCACTAGAGTCCAAATAGCTTGTAACTTGAATTGCAGTAGTTCTTCTTGCATAGCTTCTATCCAACTTGGATCTAGTTGAGCCTCTTGAATTTTATTTGGCTCAACTTGTGACAGAAAACATGCAAATAAAAAAGTAGTCTTTGTGTAGATCTTTATTCACATTTGCTTTACTTCTAGTTTACATTGAAGTATCCAGTTCACCAATGATTTGAGTAGTGGGATGATTTTTGTGAACTCTTGAGTTTTGAATTTTTTTCAATTCTCAATTGAGTGTCGAAGTTTTTTTCATTAGGTTCTGGATTGATTAGTACTTCTCAATTGATTTTTTTCCCAATTCTCAATTGAGTATCCATTTCACCAATGATAGAAGAAGAATTTTTTTTCAATTCTCAATTGATTAGTACTTCTCTCTTCTTGGTTGGTACTGCTCTCTACTTTGCTAGTACTACTCTCTTCTTTGTTAGCACTACCCTCTTCTATGTTAGCAGTATTAACAAATTCTTATTCTATCTCCTTTTCCAAGTTGTCAAATATGTCTGGTGGATAGTTGAGAATACTGGGAGATAGACATACTCCATTGGATTCAGTCTCTCAGTACCTGAAATCCTAGTTGATGATGGACTTTCTTGATAATTGAATTCCCATTGATGTTTCCATAATTTGACTTCTTAAACTCATATACAAAGTCGAATGATCTAGTGAGTGCATCAATGTCAAATAACCAGTGGTCCTTTACCTTGAGAATTTGGAGTGTTCTCATTGAATGTTACATTTGAACTTTCCTCAATTATACTTGTTATGTGATTGTAAAATTTTGGATCTTTGCTTTGAGATGAATATCCCATAAAATATCCAACATCTGTTTTGCTTTCAAACTTTCTAAGATAGTCTTTAGAGTTCAAAAAAATACCAGGACATCCAAATGATCTTAAGAAACTGATTAAAGGTTGTCTTTTGTGAAAGAGTTCATGAGGAGTCTTGTTATGATCTTTAACTATCAATACACTGTTTAGTACATAGCATGTAGTATTAATTGTTTCTGGCCCGAACAATATGGGAAGATTAGAGTCTGCTAGCATACTTCTTGCTGCTTCAATCAGTGTTCTGTTTCTCCTTTTAGCTACCCCATTTTGTTAAGGTGTTTTTGCAGGACTAAGTTGTCTTTCAATTCCTTTAGCTTCACAGAACTGATTCATCACATTGTTCTTGAATTCTGTACAGTTGTCACAAAGAATTTTATTTACCTTCATATTTGTTTGATTTTCAATTTTGGTGATGAATGATATGAGTATCTGACTTGTTTCATCTTTAGTTACCAAGAACTACACCCATGTGTATCTAGTAAAATTATCTTATCACCAAAGAGTAAGATTTCTTTTGCAATACTCTTAACATTTCTATGCCAGAGTGAAGATTCATCAACTGTTGCTTTTGAGAAAAAGCAATTTTCATCCTTAGTTAGAGATTCTTTGGATAAATCTAAGCAATACACATTTTCTTTTCTTCAAGTCCTCAGTAGTATTTTGCTTTCATCGATCTTGTATCTTGGAGCCATGATCAGACATTCAATATCTGTGAAAATTGTAGTATTCTTCTTGTCACATACATGTGACTCACTCAATAGGTTATAGTTCAACTTTTGAATATAGAATACATCTTCAAAGCTGACTTTCCCATTACTCACAGTTCCTTTCCCAGTAATCTTTCCTCTTTGGATTTCCTCCAAATGCAACATAACCTCCATTGTATTTTTCAAAATTTTGGAGACATGCTATGTTTCCTGTCATGTGCCTAGAAAAACCACTATCTACATGCCAACTATTATCCTCTCCATTTGTTGGCTGTTCCTGCACATGCATTTATAAAGATTAGTTTCTTTTGGGAACCCAAACCAAAATAGTGTAGGCTTCACCTTATCATCATAATAACTCACTTTCCTTAAAATTAGATTTTCAAAACCAGGTTGCTTTTCTATTTGAATTGTTTTGAATATTGGTATCCATACTTCTTTTTTGTTTTTGAAAATTTTCTTTTGTGAACTTGCAGTATTAACCATGTTAGTACTACTTTTGAAAATTTTCCTTTTTCCAAAAATCCTTTTGTTTCCATTTGGTTTATTATTCAGTTTACATAGAGTTTTTCATAATTGTGAGTTTGGAACAAATTGTTGTGCATTCCTTCCAAATTTATGTCGTGTGTCATGTGAAGTTTTTAACCATAAACCCCTTTTGTTTGTTGGATTTGTTCCAATTTTGATTTATAAGGTTATGAAAACAGATTTTTGCATAATGGTTAATTTTTCCACAAATAAAATATGACTTCACTGGTTTTCTAAAAGTTTGCACTTTGTTTTTCTGTGACTGAAGTTGATTTTTATTTCTCTGATTTCCTCTTGCATCTATATGATTCTTTTTTTTAATCTTGTTTGTTTCATTTTTAAGTAGCATTCAAAAGAACATTTGTTTGACTTTTGATCTTTGACTGGCAAGACACTAAAATTTGTGAATATTGTTGAGTGACTCCTTCAGTTGTGATTATGTGATTTTCTATTGGTATATTCACATTCTTCACAACTTTAATTTGACTTTCTTCAACCAAATCTTCAATTAGAATTTCTTCAGAATTTATTGGATCAACACTGAATTATTCTTTACGAGGGGATTGAGAGATAGGTATCATAGGTTCATCTAGGGTAGGAGGAATGTAGGTTTGAGTAAATGGAGGAGTTACTTCTTTATAACCTATATCCGAATCTGAGTTTTCCATGAATTTGATGATTTATCATGTTTGTTACAGACTTTGATGCATGCTAAAGTTTTCCTACATTTAATTCAACCTTATTCTTTTCTTCTTCTGAATGTTTTATTTCTTCCCTATTATGACAACCGTCCAAAATTCAAGTGAATTCCGTATTCTATATCTTCGAGATATCTGTATTTACTCTTAACTGCACTTTTACCGTAAACGTGTTTGTGTCGGAATCGAAATCGGAATCGATAAATGAACCCTAATACCAAGAAAACGCATAATGAACTTTCCTAAGTTCATTTCATATCAAATCGTAACCTTTCAACTAACGAAAATGCTTAACGATAACGAAAAATGAAAATTTGCAGAAACCAAACAGTTACGCAGCGTAAGTATGCAGTTACGCTGACGTAACTACATAGTTACGCTAGCGTAACTATCGTGCAGGTGAGTCATTTTTGCATGAAAAACGAGTGGAACACTTGTCATCTCAACTCTAACACCTGTTTATCCCGATTTGACCTCCCTAAAGTCCAGAGAATGCCTTACCCCATACCTCCATCTCTCTCTCTCTCTCTCTCTCTCTCTCTCTCTCTCTCTCTCTCTCTCTCTCTCTCTCTCTCTCTCTCTCTCTCTCTCTCTCTCTCTCTCTCTCTTCTTTAATTTTAACATCAGAAACAAAAACACACACACTTCACCTACAAACTCTCTCTAAGAGATCACAATTTACAGCCACATATTGCAAAGAAAATCACCATAAAAACTCCATAAAATCGTGCTAATAAGCAAGGGTAGCAAGGAGTTCAATTACTTGGGTTATATAATCGCTTTCTACCATTTTGAAACCAAAAATCGTCACCAAGACTCTCCAAAGCTTCCCTCTTCCATTTCCCTACGGTATAAACCTTTTTACTTACTGCTTTTACTCAAATCATACATTGCATGTAAGATCTAACACTTGAAAATAGGCTTTTATGAAGTTTTAAAGTGTTTGTCATAACAAAACGGGTTTTATAAATCATTACTTAAATCTTAGTTTTTGTGGTTAAAACGTTGTTATAAACTGTCATTTATAATATATTTTGATGTTTCTAACATTGCATGTCGAAAATACACCATCAAAATATTAAATTCCAATACGAAAACGATTTTTGACAAACTTGAGGAGCTGATCTCAGTTTCGCTAACGTAACTATAGTTACGCTAACGTAACTATAGTTACATTGGCGTAAATACAATTACACTACGTAATTGGGATCAGGTCCAGAAACCGTATCAAACTCGCTGTAAAACGTAACCTTAAGCTCGATATTTCGCGTATCTGTTCAGAAATAACTGTAATGACTTTAACTAATACTAAAGTGACATATTGAACATATAAACATCTGTTGTGTTGGTAATATTAGATTTTATATCTTTATAAAAATTGTAAGCGGGTAAGTGTTTTGAAAGATTTGGATTATAATCTATAGCGCGGAAGCGCTGTCCGATTTTTAATAGACCTTAACATGACTTCTAAAACTAAAGAATTTTCGTTGACTAACGAACTAATAATTTAAATAAATTATATATCTTACTCAAAACTTGGTATGTTCTAGGTCGTAGTTGATTCACACGCGTTCGATCCCTTTTTCCGCACGAACACACGTCTTTGCAATCCGTGAGTTACATCCCCATTCTTTTTACCCTTTTTGTACTACTTTTGGGGGAAGCATGAGAACGAACTATTTTGTGAACTTATGAACCAATTTATGAACTTGCGAACTTATGAACCATTTTATGAACTTGCGAACTTGTGAACCATCTTTTGAACTTATATGTGTATACTTTTTAATTGCCACACTTGGCACTCTTATAAACTAAACGATTGATTGTATGTTTATTTTACAATCAATATCCTCTGTACACACACACATACATATATATATATATATATATATATTCAAATGGTCGCTCGGTACATATTTGAACTTAATCATTAATCGTACGTCCTTTAAATGCCATCATTTTGGCATCTCTATTGTCTCTTGATAAGGATATAGCTAGACGTAAGTGCCTACCATCAAAACAGTGCCCGAACTCTTTATACACTATTAGCTTGGTTAAGCCGCTTAGTGTATGGATACCGATACTTAGGTTATGACTATCCCTTCTTTCATGGTTGACCTAAGTACGTATTACTCGATTTCTCTCGGAGTTAACCTAAGTACATATTACTCGATCGTCTCTCGGCTTTAACCTAAGTACATATTACTCGTTTGTCTCTCGGCGTTAACCTAAGTACATAGAATCAACTCGTTCAACATCTCGTATGATAATGGGAGAGAAGGACCTCTCGGTCAACTCGTTCAACATCTCGTATGATAATGCGAGAGAAGGACCTCCCGGTCAACTCGTTCAACATCTGGTATGATAATGCGCGAGAAGGACCTCCCGGTCAACTCGTTCAACATCTCGTATGATAATGCGAGAAAAGGACCTCTCGTTCAACTCGTTCAATATCTCGTATGATAATGCGAGAGAAGGACCTCTCGGTCAACTCGTTCAACATATCGTATGATAATGCGAGAGAAGGACCTCTCGGTCAACTCGTTCAACATCTCGTATGATAATGGGAGAGAAGGACCTCCCGGTCAACTCGTTCAACATCTCGTATGAGAATGCGAGAGAAGGACCTCTCGGTCAACTCATTCAACATCTCGTACGATAATGCGATAAGGACCTCTAGGTCAACTCGTTCAACATCTCGTATGATAATGCGAGAGAAGGACCTCTCAAGCAACTCGTTCAACATCTCGTATGATAATGCGAGAGAAGTCTTTACTTATGTATTTTGTTTGAAATGAAATGCTAAATTCTTGGTTATCATTGAACTTTGTAAACACTTTTATATATTCTGATGACATGACAATCGGTTGTATTTTATTATATCTCGTGTAATGATATCGATGATCATCACATCTCGTGTTTCCGCTTTAGCGGGGTGTGACAAACTTGGTATCAGAGCACAAGGTTATAGTGAATAGGGTTTTTCTAAATTTTTGAACAAAACCAAACTATAACCAAGACCCTTCGAAAATCATTTCACGAGCTTTTAGACTTTAGTGGATTAATTCCGCAAATGCATGATTCATTACTAACTACGCGTAGTTTGGCGAACGCCTAGTTTTGAATAAACTATGCAAGAACGAAACGTAATTGCTATTGTTAACGATTTTTGAGTCAACGATTCCCGATTCTACTGATTCCCGAATCCCAAGTGACTGGCCAAACATGCATTGTCATATTTACATTTCCCTTACCTATAATTACTCGTTCTATCCTATCACAGTCTCATTATGTCTGAATCGTCGCATTCACACGTGCACTCGCACTCCCGAACCGTATTCTCGACTGAGGTTTCTGACGACGTCACCGCGTCGGGGGCTCAGCACCACGACGCTACCGACTCTTCGGAGGATAGCTCTAGGGCCATTGCCAGCAGCCACGATAGATCCAGTCTGAGGACTGACCTACCTACCGTTCCACCGGTTCCAGTCGCATCTCCACAACGACGAGGACCGCGCATCCGTGCGACTGCTCGTAAGCAGGTCAAACTACCCGATCGACTACCATACCACCTGACGGGACAAGAGACTCCTAACCCAGTAAGAGCTAAACCTCCCCGTATCCCACTACACCCCGAAGATCCGTACGCGGCATCGCCTACGCCGACGATGGATAGCTACATGTGGGAGAGACTCCCCGACCACTCGATGCAGCGCCACGACGGAGCAGGACTATCCCGACCACCACACACGATATCACCCGATCGAAGGGTTACTTCAGTCGAGTACCACGCTCTCCGTATTGAATTGCAAGGACTCACACAGGAGGCCGCACAACAGGCTCATCTCCTGTACCAGATCTCCGACACTGCTCACCGTCTATCCGAGCAGTCCCTTCGAGTCGTCTCTTCGACTCGTCTCTTCGACTCGGTCGACACCAAGGACTAATCAGCTCCTAGTGAGAGTGTGTCTAGTGATGGGTACCCTGATCACCGTTATTTTCCCGAAGATGTTCCTAGACATGCTTCATTAGCTTATTTCATGTCATGTATTGTACTCTAGTTTAAGTTGTAATTTCTCCGTATCTATAGCAACTTAAAACTCATGTTAGTATTCATGTTCCAAATTTCCCCTTGTTAACACTATGAAACATGTAACCGATTTTACAAAATGAAACTTTTATCACTATTATCCTTACTTTCTGTTGTGCTTGGGTTGTACTATTGTCCCATGATCGCTTATCGTGCTTGCGCTATCTATCCTTCGTTTATGCTACTTACGTTATCATTTTTAATCATTGTTATGATTCTTATCATATTCTTATTTGTGCATTCTAAACTATTTTCCTTTCTGTTGTAGAATCATGCCTCCCAAAAGGAGCAACGAAGCAATCATAGCCGAGCGGGTTGCTGCGCAGCTCAACGCAACAATCCCAAACTTGATTGCTCAGCTCACCGCTGTGATCCACAACAACAACCATCCCGAAAACAACAACGATAACCACCAAGACGAGCAGGACCAACACCAGAACCTTAAACCGAATCAGCAAGGAAACCGCTCTGGTTGCACCTACAAGGGCTTCATGGCTTGTAAGCCAAAGGAGTTTCACGGCACCACTGGTGCTGTAGGGCTACTCTCGTGGATCTAGAGTATCGAATCAGTCCTACACATCAACCGTTGTGCTGAATATGAGAAAGTGGAGTATGCCTCTTGTGTACTCTACGGACGAGCATTATCGTGGTGGAACCTCGTGGTTCAAACCCGAGGCAGAGCCGCCGCCTATGCCCTATCTTGGGAAGAATTCAAGAAGCTGATCTTAGATGAGTATTGTTCCAAAATTGAGGTACAGAAGCTCGAGGCAGAGCTATGGAATCACAAGATGGTCGGAAACGACATCGACCGATACACTGCTCGATTCTACGAGCTTGCCCGCTTGGTGCCACGAATGGTAACCCCAGAAGAGAACCGGATTGATCGTTACATATCCGGTCTCTCCCCCGAGATCCGCGGGATTGTAATCTCTGATGAACCAAGGACGATACAGAGCGCATTTTTCCTCGCTCATCGTCTAACTAACAACCTTATTTCCTCTCCAGCACCTGTCCAACGAGAGGAAGGTGAAAAGCAGAAATCCGATCACAAACCAAAAGGGGACAACCACAAAAGGAAGCCCAAGACCGTCCGCAACCTCGCAGTAGTTGTTGCCCCCACAACATGACCCCGAACTTACCCTGGGCCACACCCTAAGTGTGACAAATGAAACTTCCATGATGTTGGAAACTGACCAGTGTGCAACACATGTAACAAAGCGGGGCACTTCTCCAAGCACTGTCGAAAGGGAGCTGGTAGTAAACGGAAGAAGCCAACGACATGTAAGATTCCCATAAACGACCATTACACATTTGTATTGCTTGATTCAGAAACATAGAGAAGCTTCGCATCCTTAGAATTTAGACCCCTTGTCAATCTAGGATCTAAAGTTCTTAAGGATAGCTTCACTGTATATAACGGTCTAGAATTACGAAACTAAGGACGTAATTGTAAGTGGTTCAATGCGCCTAGCCAATAAGAACTTCCATATAAACCTTATTCCCATAGAAGTGAAAAGTTTCGATATCATCGTCGGAATGGAATAGTAAGCTCGATCCCGAGCTGAAGGTGTCTGTTTTGACAAATTTGCCCGGACCACCCCCAACTCGACAAGTGGAATCAGGAATTGACCTGAATCCTGGAGCAACGCCGGTTGCCAAGACACCGTACCGTCTAGCACCACCCGAGATGCAAGAACTGTCAAAACAGCTGCAGGAACTCTTAGATCATGGTCTAATTCGTCCTAGTACGTCCCTCTGGGAAACTCAATACTCCTCGTGAAAAAGAAAGACGGAACTTACGGGATGTGCGTCGATTATCAAGAACTCAATAAGATGACCGTCAAGAACCGATACCATCCCCCTCGAATCGACGACCTATTCGATCAGTTGTTGGGTGCAACTTACTTTCTAAGATCGATCTCCGTTCAAGGTATCACCAGGGTCGAGTTAGTGAACCAGACATTCCTGAAACTGCCTTCCGAACTGGCCAAGGGCATTACGAAATTCTTGTTATGCCATTCGGTCTGACCAACGCACCGACAATGTTCATGAATTTGATGGACAGATTTTGTAGACTATATCTGGACAAATTCTAAATCGTGTTCATAGACGATGTCCTAGTCTATTCCCGGAACAAACAAAGTCATGAACATTACTCGAAACTCATTTTGGAACTACTTTGAGATCGGAAGTATCCGCACTTATTCAAAGACTCTTCCTCCCGATGAGGCGTACTAAATTTCGGGACGAAATTCCTTTTAACCCGGGGAGAATGTGACAACCGTCCAAAATTCAAGTGAATTCCGTATTCTATATCTTCGAGATATCTGTATTTACTCTTAACTACACTTTTACCGTAAACGTGTTTGTGTCGATAAATGAACCCTAATTCCAAGAAAACGCATAATGAAATTTCCTAAGTTCATTTCATATCAAATCGTAAACTTTCAACGAACGAAAATGCTTAACGATAACGAAAAACGAAAAATTTCCAGAAACCAAACAGTTACGCAGCGTAACTATGCAGTTACGCTGGCATAACTATCTGGAATAGTTACGCTAACGTAACTACATAGTTACGCTGGCGTAACTATCTGGAATAGTTACGCTAACGTAACTACATAGTTACGCTAGCGTAACTAGCGTGCACGTGAGTCATTTTTGCATGAAAAGCGAGTGGAACACTTGTCATCACTCTTCACCTACAAACTCTCTCTAAGAGATCATAATTTACAGCCACATATTGCAAAGAAAATCACCATAAAAACTCCATAAAATCATGCTAATAAGAAAGGGTAGCAAGGAGTTCAATTATTTGGGTTATATAATCGTTTTCTACCGTTTTGAAACCAAAAATCGTCACCAAGACTCTTCAAAGCTCCACTCTTCCATTTCCCTCTTGTATAAACCTTTTTACTTACTGCTTTTACTCAAATCATACATTGCATGTAAGATCTAACACTTGAAAATAGGCTTTTATGAAGTTTTAAAGTGTTTTCATAACAAAATGGGTTATATAAATCATTACTTAAATCTTAGTTTCTGTGGTTAAAACGTTTTTATAAACTGTCGTTTATAATGTATTTTGATGTTTCTTACACTGCATGTCGAAAATACACCATCAAAATATGAAATTTCAACACGAAAACGATTTTTGACAAACTTGAGGAGCTGATATCAGTTTCGCTAACGTAACAATAGTTACGCTAACGTAACTACAGTTACATTGGCGTAACTACAATTACACTGCGTAGCTGGGATCAGGTCCAGAAACCGTATCAAACTCGCTGTAAAACGTAACCTTAAGCTCGATATTTTGCGTATATGTTCAGAAATAACTGTAATGACTTTAACTAGTACTAAAGTGACATATTGAACATATAAACATCTTTTGTGCTGGTAAAATTAGATTTTATATCGTTATAAAAATTGTAAGCGAGTAAGTGTTTGGAAAGATTTGGATTATAATCTATAGCGCGGAAGCGCTCTCCGATTTTTAATAGACCTTAACATGACTTCTAAAACTAAAGAATTTTCGTTGACTAACGAACTTATAATTTAAATAAATTATATAACTTACTCAAAACTTGGTATGTTCTAGGTCGTAGTTGATTCCGAAGCGTTCGATCCCTTTTTCCGCAAGAACACACGTCTTCGCAATCCGTGAGTTACATCCCCACTCTGTTTACCCTTTTTGTACTACTTTTGGGGGAAGCATGAGAACGAACTATTTTGTGAACTTATGAACCAATTTATGAACTTATGAACCATTTTATGAACTTGCGAACTTATGAACCATTTTATGAACTTGCAAACTTGTGAACCATCTTTTGAACTTATATGCGTATACTTTTTAATTGCCACAATCGGCACTCTTATAAACTAAACGATTGATTGTATGTTTCTTTTACAATCAATATCCTCAGTACGTATATATATATATATATATATATATATATACATATATATATATATATATATATATATATATATATATATATATATATATATATATATATATATATATATATATACACTAGTCTAGAACCCGCGCGATGCAGCGGCGGCGACGAAGTTGATTTCGTAAAATGGTTTTGCGGCTACAGTTTTCAGAAGTTTTCAGTCCGTCTCGTGATACATATGTTAAGTGCAACACTTTCTAGTTTATTATCTTTTGAATCACAATACATTTAATAGTCAATAAATACCCAAAGGCATTATATAGTAGTAAACATATATAACTGCAATGAATATAGAAACATATATAACTGCAGTTTAGTATGGTGTAAACTGTTATAGCATTCAACATTAGCTCTTTTGGTACATTAACTGCAATTTAGTATGGTGTAATGTAATGAACCATTTGGTACTTTGAACAATTTGGAATTTAGTATGGTGTCATATAAGGTTGCAGTGACAAAACATTTGCTTATTTTGTTTTTGTTTACTGCAATTTAGTATGGTGTAATATAAGGTTGGTGTACCAACGTTGCATTGCTTAATAAACATGTTGATGACCATTAACAAACCAACATTGAATTGCTTCAAAACCTAACATCCATACAAGCATTTTCTATTAAATACAAGATTGTTCTAAACAACTTCACCCTACTAAAAAATCTAAAACAAATACAAAGAACATCCAACTAAATAGAAGATATTGCTTCAATCTTGTAACTTCAAACTGCCTCTGTCTTAGTTGTTCTTCAAGATTGTTCTTCGACCTCAACAAGCCAGGTATAATATTTGTAGCACGTCGACATATAACTGGATCATACCAATCAATGAATTCACAGTCCGAACCCTGTAAATTAGGGCAAAAAATTAGGTCAATAAATTGAGTTACAATATTAGTTAGGGATAAGAAAATAACCTTAATAGGGCATGAATAGAAACGTCTTCCTGGATTTAGAGATGTCCAAGATGTGCGAATAATTGCTTGTCTTCCACATACACATAACACCATTATATAATATTGGTACTACAAGTATACAAGTATTTAGTTTTTGTTTTGTTTAAGATATTAAGCAAGATTCAAATGTTAAGAAAAAAGTAAAATATGACCAACCTCAAAAGTGCATTCATTTCATCTAAACTTTATAATGTAATGGAAAGATTTAGTTAAAGTGCATATCTTGTTCATATGATTACCTACCTAAAGTTGTTTTAATGTTATTTTATGTTTATGTATAAAATTTGTTTAAAGATCATCTAATGTTCTTAAATGAGGCCTTTAAAGTGAAAAAAATTTAAGGTTATTTTGATGTACATATCTTGGTCATATATGATTACCTACATAAATTAGTTTTGATGTTGTTTTCTGTTTATGTATACAATTTGTTTAAAGATCATCTAACGTTCTTAAATGAGGCATTTAAAGTGGCGTAACTGGATAAATTCAACATTTGTTTTCAAAAACAGATTATTTTAGTTTAAAAACCGATTATTAAAGGTGAACATAGTAGGAAGTTTACATACAAATTACAAAATAAGAAAACATAACATACATATAAAGAGAAATGAAAATGGAAATTACATACAAATATAAATTTATATACAAATTACAAAACAAGTAAACATATAACATACAAATAACAAGAAAATAAAATACTAAAATTATAAAAGAAATGCCAACCGGTAATTCGAGATTGATGTGAAAAAGGTTGAGAGAAAACCGATATAAAACTCCTTTGAGGTAAATAAAAGTAGAGAATATTTTTAGATGGGGTTGAAAAAAGGGAATATAAGATTGTTATTTATAAAAAAAATTAAAGCGGGAAAAATTAAAATTTAAAAAAAAATTCAAAAAGTTTGAAATTTTTCAAAATTTTCAAAAAGTTTATGAAAATTTTAAACTCTTTGAATATTTTTAAAATTTTTAATTTTTCCCGATTTAAGTTTTTCATGAATACTAATGTTATACTGATTTTTTTATAAAAACATATTATTTTAGGTTTAATAATCTGTTTTAAAATTTATTTGGATAAGTTTAATAATCGGTTTTTATATAATCGGTTTTTAATAATCTGTTTTCGTAAATACTAATGTTCCTTTTTTTTTAAAAACAGATTAAAATTTTAAAAATCTGTTTTTATAAAAACAGATTACTTTCTTATCAAACAAATTATTTTATGTTTAATAATCTGTTTCACTTTTTTATAAAAACAGTTTTTAACCTTTAATAATCTGTTTTTAAAATTTATTTCGACAACAGTTTGGAAACTTTTTAAAATATTCAAAAAGTTTGAAAATTTAAAAAATTTCAAACACTTTGAATATTTTAAAAAAAATTCGAAATTTTTGTCTAAATAAAGTTTTAAATCAAATTATTTCAGATTAAAAAACAGATTATTTTAAATTTTTGTCCAAATATATTTCATCAGTCAAATTTAAAAGTTTTTATAAACTGTTTTCGTTTTGAACATCA
The DNA here is from genome assembly GCA_910822075.1 of Senecio squalidus. Taxonomy (NCBI): domain Eukaryota; kingdom Viridiplantae; phylum Streptophyta; class Magnoliopsida; order Asterales; family Asteraceae; genus Senecio; species Senecio squalidus. Next base: position 27,060 of record CAJVGC010000135.1, read on the forward strand.
TTTGAAACTAATCTTTATTATCTCTATTATATTATAATGCACAATAAACAAAACGTGATAAAAACTTGACATTTGGCCCAGAATCGTTAAAAATGGCTGCTACATGTAGTTGCATTTAATTGATACCATCAAACAAGTTACCAAGCCATTATAAATTGTATATTATCATAATGCTAAAAAAAACCACACGATATCATCATTGCCTCATAGAATTTAAATAACTTAATTCAATCATCGACCTCATATATTTTTAATATAATCACTGGTCTCATAATATATCAATTCATCGACCTCATATATTTTTAATATAATCATTGGTCTCATAATAAGATTAAGACAGCCATTTTTGATGGTATCAATTAAATGCCGGTTTTGTGGTTATGTTGGCAGTTTTAATAAGATTAAGACAGCAAATGAAAATAAAATTTACCTTTCATTTAATCATTTTCTAACTGATTTCCACGGGAGTCACCCGAAAGAAAACTGCCAACATAACCACAAAACCGGCATGAAAACCACCAAACAACAAACTCAGCAAAGAGCCACCAAACAACAAACCCTCTAACCTGTCATATAAGCCACCAAACAACAAACTCTACAACTGAAATAATGGTTTACTGGCGGCTCAAGATCGCCAGAAAAACCACAAAACAACAACCCTCTAAACCGCCATACAAACCACCAAAAGCCACCGGATCCACCAAATACCACCTGGATCCACCAAATACCGGCGGCTTAAGGTTTATCGGCGGCTCAAGATACAAACAGTGGTCAAGATCAGTGGCTCAAGAACACAGCTCCACCATGAAAAAATAAAAAAAACAAAGAAATGATAAATTTTATGAGAATGTAGTAAAAATTAAAACAGCAAATGAAAATAAAATTTACCTTTCTTTTAATCATTTTCTAACTAATTTCCACAGGAGTCACCCGAAAGAAAACTGCCAACGAAACCACCAAAACCTGCATGAAAACCACCAAACAACAAACTCAACAAAAGCCACCAAAAAACAAACCCTCTAAACCAACATAAAAACCACCAAACAACAAACTCTACAACCGAGATAATGGTTTACCCGCGGCTCAAGATCGACATAAAAACCACCAAAACCTGCATGAAAACCAGCAAACAACAAACTCAGCAAAAGCCACCAAAAAACAAACCCTCTAAACCAACATAAAAACCACCAAACAACAAACTCTACAACCGAGATAATGGTTTACCTGCGGCTCAAGATCGACATAAAAACCACCAAAACCTGCATGAAAACCACCAAACAACAAACTCAGCAAAAGCCACCAAACAACAAACCCTCTAAACCAACATAAAAACCACCAAACAACAAACTCTACAACAGAGATAATGGTTTACCTGCGGCTCAAGATCAACATAAAAACCACCAAACAACAACCCTCTAAACCGCCATCAAAACCACAAAAAGCCACCGTATCCACCAAAACCGCCATCAAAACCGCCATCTTGAGCCGCCATCAAAACCGCCACCAAAACCGCCACCAAAACCGCCATCCAATAAACATTATCAATCGACATATTTCCGAAACAAAAAGCAAAAACATTATCAAAAAGCAAAAAGCACCGAGATCCACTTACCTAGATGTTTTTCGTCAAAAGGGGGACGGCGGCGGCGAAAGAAGAGAGAAAGGGGGACGGCGGCAGCGGCTCCGGCGGCTCATGGTTTGTGGTGTGTATGTGTTTAGTTGTGGTGTGTATGTGGATCTCCGGCGGCTGCTCAAGAAGAGAGAAAGAAGGGAGGGCTGCTCAAGAAGAGAGAGAATTGAGAGAAAGAGGGAACGACTGTTTAGTTTGTGTGTGTTTAGTTTGTTGTGGTTAGTTTTTAGGGTTTTGTGTTATGTGTGTTTTATCTTGTGCATAATAGGTTGTATCTCTTAAAAAAAAACTCTTAAAGTCAAACTTCTTAAAATTTAAAGTCAACAAAATGCCAAATGCTTTATATAGTAGTAGATATATATATATATATATATATATATATATATATATATATATATATATATATATATATATATATATATATATATATATATATATATATATATATGTTCAAATGGTTGCTCGGTATATATTTGAACTTAATCATTAATCGTGCGTCTTTTAAATGCCATGGTTCCGGCATCTCTATTGTCTCTTGATACGGATATAGCTAGACGTAAGTGCCTACCATCAAAACAGTGCCCAGACTCTTTACACATTATTAGTATGGTTAAGTCGCTTAGTGTATGGATACCGATACTTAGGTTATGACCATCCCTTCTTTCGTGGATAAGCTAAGTACGTATTACTCGATTGTCTCTCGGCGTTAACCTAAGTACATATTACTCGATCGTCTCTCGGCGTTAACTAAGTACATATTACTCGTTTGTCTCTTGGCGTTAACCTAAGTACATAGTATCAACTCGTTCAACATCTCGTATGAGAATGCGAGAGAAGGACCTCCGGGTCAACTCGTTCAATATCTCGTATGATAATGCGAGAGAAGGACCTCTCGGTCAACTCGTTCAACATCTCGTATGATAATGCGAGAGAAGGACCTCTCGGTCAAATCGTTCAACATCTCGTATGATAATGCGAGAGAAGGACCTTTCGGTCAACTCGTTCAACATCTCGTATGATAATGCGAGAGAAGGACCTCCCGGTCAACTCGTTCAATATCTCGTATGATAATGCGAGAGAAGGACCTCTCGGGCAACTCGTTCAACATCTCGTATGATAATGCGAGAGAAGGACCTCTCAAGCAACTCGTTCAACATCTTGTATGATAATGCAAGAGAAGGACCTCTCGGTCAACTCGTTCAACATCTCGTATGATAATGCGAGAGAAGGACGTCACGGTCAACACGTACAACATCTCGTATGATAATTCGAGAGAAGGATTTCATGGTCAACTCGTTCATCTCCTCGAATACGGCGTGGGGAAAAAGGGGGCCGCTCGCTGCCAACAATCGGTTAAGTGTGAACACCTACCGTTATATTTTATCAAGAGGACGATATTCAGTTCACAATCAATATTTCTTTTTACGCAAACGTCTTACAAGTATTGATATACTTACCCGAAAACATCTTTACAAAGTATTGCTATACTTTGCTGAAACTATTTTTAGTCGAGAACTAGAAAACTGTAACTCTCTCACTACTTTTGTAGTTGACACTTTTTCTCATGTTTTCAGGAAACGCAGTGTAAGAACTCGAAGTGCTTCTTTTGGTCTCGGGTCAGGCAAGTCACGTATTCAAGAATCGGGAAGACCATAATTGTTACTTTGGGATATTTCATGAAGTCTTTACTTATGTATTTTGTTTGTAATGAAATGCTAAATACTTGGTTATCATTGAACTTTGTAAACACTTTTATATATTCTGATGACATGAAAATCGTTTGTATTTTATTATATCTCGTGTAATGATATCGATGCTCTTCACACCTCGTGTTTCCGCTTTAGCGGGGTGTGACACCTATCCTGTAGGTGCATTTTGTTAGTTACTAGATTCATATGTAATTACACGTTTATTCTAATATCAGTCTTTGTATTGTTTGGATATTAATGTTGCTTGTTTGATTAATTATATGCTTGAATGTTTACGTTATTCTGAATTAATCAAATATACGATTTGTGATGTTTAAATTATATCCAGATTACATTCGCACGGATGAGGATGCATCCGTGCGCATGAACTGTTATACGCACGATTAAGTAAATTAAACCAGAGTGTTTGTTAAAGTTTTGCATTCGTACGGATGAGATCAGATCCGTACGAATAGGAAGTAATCCGTACGAATAGAAAGTAATCCGTACGGATGAATATCTGGGCCTATATATACCCATATACTTCCTTAATTACGGTAAGTTGTTCCTAGGGTTTTTGTGCGTGAGTTGAACTGCTGCTGCCGTTTTCTTAGTGTTCCAAACCGATTATAACATATAATCAATCATCCGAATAGTCTTCCTAAGGTCTAATCTTATCAATAATCATTGGTTTGATTTCGTTTCCGAAGGTTAAATATTCGCTAGATAATCGATAGCTTATTTCCGCTAGGTTATTGATATAACGTTGACATCTTAAGATCCACACAACCCCAACAAAGTGGTATCAGAGCGTTGGTTGTAGAAATCAACGTTCTTCTAGCGTTTTCTTTAAGATTTTTCGTTTTGATTGAAACTTAAGTTTGGAATTTTACGTTTAAAAGGATTGTTTTAGTGTTTTAAAACGTTTCTGGGTTACTTTGTTTACAATCTGGGCAATTAGAAAGTATTTTGGTATTAAAAATCGACCTGTAGATCGAGTTTTTAGAAAAACCCTAAAGTTTCAGCGGCGCATACGGATCAAGTTCTTAAAAATTTCTCATTCGTGCGGATAGGTGTCCATTCGTGCAGATCTAAGTTCTTGCTTCAAAAGTTTAACTTTTAGTTCATCCGTACGCATAGGTTTCGTCCGTACGTATAGATTTTTCGTTCGTGCGCGTCAATCCGGTCATCCGTACGAATAACTCATTCGTATAGATTTCAGTTTGTTTGTCTTAATTCGTACGTATCACTCTCGTTCGCACGTATCATTCTCTCATCCGTACGTATCAAGCAGTTCATCCGTACAACTCAGTTTAAATAAATTTTTAACATTTTGAAATGGAATACGCTATGGCAAGTACTAATTCTAAAATGTCGGAAATGTTAATAAATGACGCTGAAACTGGAAGTATAAACAAGGTCCCAAAATTAATTTCAATGGACGATTACCCACACTGGAAACCTCGGTTCGAAATTCATATCCAAGGACTGGACTCAAAAATGTGGGATATGATTAAAGTGGGATATAATGAACCAACTGGTGAAGATGGAGAGCTCATTCCCATTCACAGATATACCGAGGAACAAAGGAAAAGTTATGATATTGAGAAAAAGGCATACTCTTACTTATGTCAGGCTATGCCTAGATCTGTGTTTCATCAGTACAAGACATACAAGTTATCGAAACAACTGTGGGATGCTTTTGAATTAGACTATGAGGGAAACAACAAATTGAAGTCTATGAAGGGAAGAGCATTGAAAAAGGAGTTTGACAACTTTACTTGCTTACATGGCGAATCACTGTTTGATCTTACCAGACGTTTTCAACATCTGATAAGTGAGATGCACGGATATTCAGTGGTTACAACTGGTCCAGAACGAGTAGAATGTTTTGTTGATGCTTTAGCAGAAAGCTGGAATGGGTATATCGAGATGTTAAAGGAAAGTGGTTATCTTGCCCGTGCAACTTTAAATGATTTATTTATTAAGCTAAGAGAAAAGGAGCAGGATGACAAGTTTCGTGCTCAGAGAAAGGGACACACTCAAGATCCTTCGTTATACTACGCTGATCCCACTCCAGCCACTCCTACTCACGCTCCATTGAAGACAGCTTTTTCTGCTAACACCTCAAGTAATAAGCAAAAGTCAAATACAGGAAATTCTGGTTTTTCAAGCTCTAGCTCAAGTAAAGGCACTCTTGTTCAAAAGTCTCAAGCTACTTCAGATTCGGTTTCTACAAGTTTGAAGATCGAGCACTTTCATAAAGGAAATGTGGATGGTGTAAACGAAGATATGGCTATGTTGACTACCTTAGTAGCATGCTATGATAACTTGCTGCATGGTAAAATTGGAAACCATCACTTAACTGGTGAAGACTATGAGCAGATTGATCGTGATGAGATGGAAAGAATCGATATTATGTGGGGTTTCACTAATCTTGTTAGGAGGGCAAAAGAGTATGTGAAAAGGACTGGTAACCCAATCGGAGCCAACAAAGAAACTAAGTATGGTTTCGATATGTCTGCTATTACTTGTCACAACTGTGGAGAAAAAGGTCATTTTGCTCGTCAATGTGAGAAGCCAAAACGACAAAGGAATGTTCAGAACCCTTTCAGAGATCAGCAAAATAGGAATGTGAACAGAAATACTCCTGAGGTGAACAAGAATTCTGCTATGGTAACGACTGGTACAAATATCCCTACTGGTACAGAGAATTCAGATGTTAAGGCTATGGTTTTGCAATCTGACGAAGGTTTGGACTGGCAATTTCAAATTGATAACAATCAGTCTGATGCTGAAGTCAACATTGTGAAAATACTGGATCTAAATGAAGAAAGTGACGGGGAGGAATCTATTACATCTGAAGAATCATCTGAGGAATCTTAAGAAGAATCAGAAGCACCAGAGACAAAAAGGGAGTTTGCAATGATGGCAGGTACTGAAGAGTCATCAAATGTACATTCTGAAACTAAAACTACTTCCTGTTCTAGGTGTTTTGTTTTAGACGAACGTGTGAATGAGCTAAGAAAAGAAAATAATGATCTTGTTGAGGAACTACGTAAAAATAAAATTGTCAAAGGAAATGAAAAACTGTTTTCTGAAAAGAATAAACTTTTGACAAAACAAGTCAGTGATCTGGAAATAGCGTTGTTAAACAAACAGGACTCCATTAACAAATATCTTTTAAATATTTGTTAATGGAGTCCTGTTTGTTTAACAACGCTATTTCCAGATCACTGACTTGTTTTGTCAAAAGTTTATTCTTTTCAGAAAACAGTTTTTCATTTCCTTTGACAATTTTATTTTTACGTAGTTCCTCAACAAGATCATTATTTTCTTTTCTTAGCTCATTCACACGTTCGTCTAAAACAAAACACCTAGAACAGGAAGTAGTTTTAGTTTCAGAATGTACATTTGATGACTCTTCAGTACCTGCCATCATTGCAAACTCCCTTTTTGTCTCTGGTGCTTCTGATTCTTCTTAAGATTCCTCAGATGATTCTTCAGATGTAATAGATTCCTCCCCGTCACTTTCTTCATTTAGATCCAGTATTTTCACAATATTGACTTCAGCATCGGACTGATTGTTATCAATTTTAAATTGCCAGTCCAAACCTTCGTCAGATTGTAAAACCATAGCCTTAACATCTGAATTCTCTGTACCAGTAGGGATATTTGTACCAGTCGTTACCATAGCAGAATTCTTGTTCACCTCAGGAGTATTTCTGTTCACATTCCTATTTTGCTGATCTCTGAAAGGGTTCTGAACATTCCTTTGTCGTTTTGGCTTCTCACATTGACGAGCAAAATGACCTTTTTCTCCACAGTTGTGACAAGTAATAGCAGACATATCGAAACCATACTTAGTTTCTTTGTTGGCTCCGATTGGGTTACCAGTCCTTTTCACATACTCTTTTGCCCTCCTAACAAGATTAGTGAAACCCCACATAATATCGATTCTTTCCATCTCATCACGATCAATCTGCTCATAGTCTTCACCAGTTAAGTGATGGTTTCCAATTTTACCATGCAGCAAGTTATCATAGCATGCTACTAAGGTAGTCAACATAGCCATATCTTCGTTTACACCATCCACATTTCCTTTATGAAAGTGCTCGATCTTCAAACTTGTAGAAACCGAATCTGAAGTAGCTTGAGACTTTTGAACAATTGAGCTAGAGCTTGAAAAACCAGAATTTCCTGTATTTGACTTTTGCTTATTACTTGAGGTGTTAGCAGAAAAAGCTGTCTTCAATGGAGCGTGAGTAGGAGTGGCTGGAGTGGGATCAGCGTAGTATAACGAAGGATCTTGAGTGTGTCCCTTTCTCTGAGCACGAAACTTGTCATCCTGCTCCTTTTCTCTTAGCTTAATAAATAAATCATTTAAAGTTGCACGGGCAAGATAACCACTTTCCTTTAACATCTCGATATACCCATTCCAGCTTTCTGCTAAAGCATCAACAAAACATTCTACTCGTTCTGGACCAGTTGTAACCACTGAATATCCGTGCATCTCACTTATCAGATGTTGAAAACGTCTGGTAAGATCAAACAGTGATTCGCCATGTAAGCAAGTAAAGTTGTCAAACTCCTTTTTCAATGCTCTTCCCTTCATAGACTTCAATTTGTTGTTTCCCTCATAGTCTAATTCAAAAGCATCCCACAGTTGTTGTCTTGTACTGATGAAACACAGATCTAGGCATAGCCTGACATAAGTAAGAGTATGCCTTTTTCTCAATATCATAACTTTTCCTTTGTTCCTCGGTATATCTGTGAATGGGAATGAGCTCTCCATCTTCACCAGTTGGTTCATTATATCCCACTTTAATCATATCCCACATTTTTGAGTCCAGTCCTTGGATATGAATTTCGACCGAGGTTTCCAGTGTGGGTAATCGTCCATTGAAATTAATTTTGGGACCTTGTTTATACTTCAGTTTCAGCGTCATTTATTAACATTTCCGACATTTAGAATTAGTACTTGCCATAGCGTATTCCATTTCAAATGTAAAAATTTATTTAACTGAGTTGTACGGATGAACTGCTTGATACGTACGGATGAGAGAATGATACGTGCGAACGAGAGTGATACGTACGAATTAAGACAAACCAACTGAAATCTATACGAATGATTTATTCGTACGGATGACCGGATTGACGCGCACGACGAGTACGGACGAAACCTATGCGTACGGATGAACTAAAAGTTAAACTTTTGAAGCAAGAACTTAGATCTGCACGAATGGACACCTATCCGCACGAATGAGAAATTTTTAAGAACTTGATCCGTATGCGCCGCTGAAACTTTAGGGTTTTTCTAAAAACTCGATCTACAGGTCGATTTTTAATACCAAAATACTTTCTAATTGCCCAGATTGTAAACAAAGTAACCCAGAAACGTTTTAAAACACTAAAACAATCCTTTTAAACGTAAAATTCCAAACTTAAGTTTCAATCAAAACGAAAAATCTTAAAGAAAACGCTAGAAGAACGTTGATTTCTACAACCAACGCTCTGATACCACTTTGTTGGGGTTGTGTGGATCTTAAGATGTCAACGTTATATCAATAACCTAGCGGAAATAAGCTATCGATTATCTAGCGATATTTAACCTTCGGAAACGAAATCAAACCAATGATTATTGATAAGATTAGACCTTAGGAAGACTATATGTTATAATCGGTTTGGAAACACTAAGAAAACGGCAGCAGCAGTTCAACTCACGCACAAAAACCCTAGGAACAACTTACCGTAATTAAGGAAGTATATGGGTATATATAGGCCCAGATATTCATCCGTACGGATTACTTTCTATTCGTACGGATTACTTCCTATTCGTACGGATCTGATCTCATCCGTACGAATGCAAAACTTTAACAACACTCTGGTTTAATTACTTAATCGTGCGTATATCAGTTCATGCGCACGGATGCATCCTCATCCGTGCGAATGTAATCTGGATATAATTTAACATCACAAATCGTATATTTGATTAATTCAGAATAACGTAAACATTCAAGCATATAATTAATCAAACAATCAATGTTAATATCCAAACAATACAAAGACTGATATTAGAATAAACGTGTAATTACATATGAATCTAGTAACTAACAAAATGCACCTACAGGATAGGTGTCACACCCCGCTAAAGCGGAAACACGAGGTGTGAAGAGCATCGATATCATTACACGAGATATAATAAAATACAAACGATTTTCATGTCATCAGAATATATAAAAGTGTTTACAAAGTTCAATGATAACCAAGTATTTAGCATTTCATTACAAACAAAATACATAAGTAAAGACTTCATGAAATATCCCAAAGTAACAATTATGGTCTTCCCGATTCTTGAATACGTGACTTGCCTGACCCGAGACCAAAAGAAGCACTTCGAGTTCTTACACTGCGTTTCCTGAAAACATGAGAAAAAGTGTCAACTACAAAAGTAGTGAGAGTTACAGTTTCTAGTTCTCGACTAAAAATAGTTTCAGCAAAGTATAGCAATACTTTGTAAAGATGTTTTCGGGTAAGTATATCAATACTTGTAAGACGTTTGCGTAAAAAGAAATATTGATTGTGAACTGAATATCGTCCTCTTGATAAAATATAACGGTAGGTGTTCACACTTAACCGATTGTTGGCAGCGAGCGGCCCCCTTTTTCCCCACGCCGTATTCATGAACGAGTTGACCATGAAATCCTTCTCTCGAATTATCATACGAGATGTTGTACGTGTTGACCGTGACCGTCCTTCTCTCGCATTATCATACGAGATGTTGAACGAGTTTGACCGAGGGTCCTTCTCTTGCATTATCATACAAGATGTGAACGAGTTGCTTTGAGAGGTCCTTCTCTCGCATTATCATACGAGATGTTGAACGAGTTGCCCGAGAGGTCCTTCTCTCGCATTATCATACGAGATATTGACGAGTTGACCGGGAGGTCCTTCTCTCGCATTATCATACGAGATGTTGAACGAGTTGACCGAAAGGTCCTTCTCTCGCATTATCATACGAGATGTTGAACGAGTTGACCGAGAGGTCCTTCTCTCGCATTATCATACGAGATGTTGAACGAGTTGACCGAGAGGTCCTTCTCTCGCATTATCATACGAGATATTGAACGAGTTGACCCGGAGGTCCTTCTCTCGCATTCTCATACGAGATGTTGAACGAGATGTACTTAGGTTAACGCCAAGAGACAAACGAGTAATATGTACTTAGTTTAACGCCGAGAGACGATCGAGTAATATGTACTTAGGTTAACGCCGAGAGACAATCGAGTAATACGTACTTAGCTTATCCACGAAAGAAGGGATGGTCATACCTAAGTATCGTATCCATACACTAAGCGACTTAACCATACTAATAATGTGTAAAGAGTCTGGGCACTGTTTGATGGTAGGCACTTACGTCTAGCTATATCCGTATCAGAGACAATAGGATATGCCGGAACCATGGCATTTAAAAGACGCACGATTAATGATTAAGTTCAAATATATACCGAGCAACCATTGAACATATATATATATCTATATATAATATATATATATTATATATATATATATTATATAGATATATATATATATATATATATATATATATATATAGATATATACTACTATATAAAGCATTGGCATTTGTTGACTTTAATTTTAAGAAGTTTGACTTTAAGAGAGAGATACAACCTATATGCACAAGATAAAACACACATAACACAAAACCCTAAAAACTAACCACAACAAACTAAAACACACCAAACTAACAGTCGTTCCCTCTTTCTCTCAATTTCTCCTCTCTTCTTGAGCAGCCCTCCCTTCTTTCTCTCTTCTTGAGCAGCCGCCGGAGATCCACAATACACACCACAACTAACACATACACACCACAAAACATGAGCCGCTGTTGCCGCTGCCGCCGTCCCCCTTTCTCTCTTCTTTCGCCGCCGTCGCCGTCCCCCTTTTGACGGAAAACATCTAGGTAAGTGGATCTCGGTGCTTTTTGCTTTTTGATAATGTTTTTGCTTTTTGTTTCGGAAATCTGTCGATTGATAATGTTTATTGGATGGCGGTTTTGGTGGCGGTTTTGATGGTGGTTTTGATGGCGGCTCAAGATGGCGGGTTTTGGATGGCGGTTTTGGTGGATACGGTGGCTTTTGTGGTTTTGATGGCGGTTTAGAGGGTTGTTGTTTGGTGGTTTTATGTTGATCTTGAGCCGCAGGTAAACCATTATCTCTGTTGTAGAGTTTGTTGTTTGGTGGTTTTATGTTGGTTTAGAGGGTTTGTTGTTTGGTGGCTTTGCTGAGTTTGTTGTTTGGTGGTTTTCATGCAGGTTTTGGTGGTTGTTTATGTCGATCTTGAGCCGCAGGTAACCTTATCTCGGTTGTAGAGTTTGTTGTTTGGTGGTTTTTATGTTGGTTAGAGGGTTGTTTTTTTGGTGGCTTTTGCTGAGTTTGTTGTTTGCTGGTTTTCATGCAGGTTTTGGTGGTTTTATTGTCGATCTTGAGCCGCGGGTAAACATTATCTCTGTTGTAGAGTTGTTGTTTGGTGGTTTTTATGTTGGTTTAGAGGGTTTGTTTTTTGGTGGCTTTTGTTGAGTTTGTTGTTTGGTGGTTTTCATGCAGGGTTTTGGTGGTTTCGTTGGCAGTTTTCTTCGGGTGACTCCTGTGGAAATTAGTTAGAAAGAAAATGATAAAAGAAAGGTAAATTTTATTTCATTTGCTGTTTAATTTTACTACATTCTCATAAAATTTATCATTTCTTTGTTTTTTTTATTTTTCAGTGGTGGATCTGTGTTCTTGAGCCACTGATCTTGACCACTGTTTGTATCTTGAGCGCCGATAACCTAAGCCGCCGGTATTTGGTGATCCAGGTGGTATTTGGTGGATCCGGTGCTTTGGTGGTTGTATGGCGGTTTAGAGGGTTGTTGTTTTGTGGTTTTTCTGGCGATCTTGAGCCGCCAGTAAACCATTATTTCAGTTGTAGAGTTTGTTGTTTGGTGGCTTATATGACAGGTAGAGGGTTTGTTGTTTGGTGGCTCTTTGCTGAGTTTGTTGTTTGGTGGTTTTCATGCCGGTTTGTGGTTATGTTGGCAGTTTTCTTTCGGGTGACTCCCGTGGAAATCAGTTAGAAAATGATTAATGAAAGGTAATTTTATTTTCATTTGCTGTTCTTAATCTTATTTAAACTGCCAACAT
>CAJVGC010000136.1:0-39629 GCA_910822075.1 Senecio squalidus
TTCTAAACTAAATCTGTTCTTCTGATTGTAGAATCATGGCTCCTCGCACTAATGCTAGCATCATTGCCGAACAAGTGGCCGAACAGTTGCAAGCTGCAATGCCCAACATGATCGCTCAGATCACCGCTGGGATCAACGCCAACGTCAACAATCACCAACAACAGCAGCAGCAACAACAGCAACAGCAGAACAATCAAAACCAAAATCAGAACCAGAATCAGCAACTGAACCCTCCTCCATGCACCTACAAGAGCTTCATGGCTTGCAAGCCTAAGGAGTTCCACGGCACAACTGGTGTTGTAGGGTTGGTCCAATGGTTCGAGAGTATCGAATCGGTCCTACACATCAGCCGATGTGCCGAGGCGAACAAGGTGGAGTACGCGTCCTGCGTATTCCATGGCCGAGCTCTGTCATGGTGGAACACTGTTGTCCAGACCCGAGGGCGTGACAATGCCTATGCCCTTCCCTGGAACACCTTCAAGAACTTGCTCATTGAGGAAGGGGGAAATTAAGAAGCTCGAGGCTGAGCTGTGGGACCACAAGATGGTTGGGAATGATATTGACAAATACACTACCCGGTTCCACGAACTCGCCCGATTGGTTCCAAGGCTGGTAACCCCCGAGGAGAACCGGATCGACCTGTACATTTCTGGTTTAGTTCCGGAAATCCGAGGCATGGTCATGGCAGCCGAACCCCAGACCCTCCAGAGTGCAATCATCCTGGCCCATCGTCTTACCAGCAATCTCCTCACCGCTCCCGGATCCTCCAAAAAGGAGTCAGGTGAGAAGAGGAAGGCTGAGTCAACCCCGAGAAGAAGCGGCCGCATCAAGAAGACCCGAAACTACGCCGTGACTGCTTCACCTGCACCTGCACCACCAGCTAAATCCGGATCTTACACCGGACCACACCCAAAGTGTGACAAGTGCAACTTCCACCATCTCGGGAACTGTCCAATATGCCTCAAGTGCCAGAAGACGGGGCACTATGCCAAGTACTGCCCACTACTCCAGCCCCGAAACGAACCTGCTTTGAGTGCGGGAGGGACCAGCATCTCCGCAATACCTGCCCTAAGCTCAACCGAGCTCCACAGAATCAAGGAGGGCAGGGTAGGGGTCGCGCATTCGGGCTAACGGCTGAGGAAGCACGTCAGGACCTCAACGCAGTTACTGGTACGTTTTCCCTCAACAATCATTCTGCTTCCGTATTATTCGACTCAGGAGCCGAAAGAAGTTTCATTTCCTTAGAATTTAGACCCCTCATAGGGTTAGAATCCGAAGTTCTTAAGGATAGTTTTACCGTTGAATATGCTAACGGCCAAGAATTTGAAGCTAAGGACATAATCTTAGGATGTTCCCTGTGCCTATCTGACAAAATTTTCCCCATCGATCTGATTCCTATCGAGCTTTCCAGTTTCGACGTTATTGTTGGAATGGACTGGCTATCTCGCTTTCGAGCGGAAATCATTTGTTTCGATAAGCTTATCCGTATCCCTCTTTCGGAAAAAGAGACCCTCGTCGTTCAGGGAGACAAGCCTGGACGACAACTCCGCATGGTATCTTCCATCAAAATGCGTAAGTACCTTCAGAGGGACTATGACGCATTCCTTGCCCACGTCGTCGAGCGTAAACCTTCTGAGACTCGACTACAAGATATTCCCGTAGTCAAGGATCATCCCGAAGTCTTTCCTGAGGATTTACCTGGGCTACCACCTAAACGACAAGTGGAATTCCGAATAGACCTCATCCCTGGAGCAGCACCGGTTGCTAAGACACCGTATCGTCTGGCGCCACCCGAGATGCTAGAACTGTCGAAACAGTTACAAGAACTCCTAGACCATGGCCTTATTCGTCCGAGTTCGTCCCCCTGGGGAGCCCCAATCCTCTTCGTCAAAAAGAAAGACGGATCCTTCCGTATGTGTATCGACTATCGAGAGTTGAACAAGCTGACCGTCAAGAACCGATACCCTCTTCCGAGAATCGACGATCTCTTCGACCAGTTGCAGGGTTCTCCAAGATCGACCTCCGTTCGGGTTATCACCAGGTTCGCGTCAGTGAGTCCGACATCCCGAAAACCGCTTTTCGCACCCGATACGGTCATTACGAATTCCTTGTCATGCCTTTCGGTCTAACCAACGCACCAGCAGTGTTCATGGATTTGATGAACAGGGTGTGTAGACCATATCTGGACAAGTTCGTGATCGTATTCATCGACGACATTCTCATCTACTCAAGGAACAAGGAAGATCACGCGAAGCACCTTGAGCTCATTTTAGAACTCCTTCAAGAGCAGCAATTGTACGCCAAATTCTCGAAGTGTGAATTCTGGCTCCGAGAGGTACATTTCCTTGGTCACGTGGTAAACCAAGAAGGGATTCATGTAGATCCATCCAAAATCGAAGCGATTGAGAAATGGCAAGCTCCGACAACCCCGACAGAAATCCGTCAATTCTTAGGATTAGCGGGTTATTACCGAAGATTTATTGAGAGTTTCTCAAAAATCGCAAAACCTCTCACCGAACTCACTCAAAAAGATAAGGACTTTATCTGGGGAAAGGATCAGGAGGATTCTTTTCAGAAGCTTAAGTACCAGTTATGTCATGCACCAATCCTATCTCTGCCAGAGGGCACGGACAATTTCATAGTGTTTTGCGATGCCTCCCACCAAGGACTTGGGTGCGTCCTAATGCAGAAGGACAAAGTCATCGCTTATGCTTCCAGGCAGCTTAAGATCCACGAGCAGAACTACACCACGCACGACTTAGAGTTAGGAGCAGTCGTGTTTGCCTTGAAGATTTGGAGACACTACCTGTATGGTACTAAGTGTACGGTCTTTACTGACCACAAGAGCCTCCAGCACATTTTAGATCAGAAAATGCTCAACATGAGGCAACGGAGATGGATAGAACTGCTGAGTGACTACGATTGCGAGATCAAATACCACCCGGGTAAAGCAAACGTAGTAGCAGATGCCCTGAGTCGGAAGGAAAGGGTAAGACCATCCCGAGTTCGAGCATTGGGTATTCAGGTTCAGACGAGCCTTCGAGAACAGATTGCAAAGGCGCAGCAAGAGGCATTAAAGCCCGAGAACCTTAAGGCCGAAACGCTTCATAATCACGAGAAGGAATTCGAACGCAAGTCGGACAGAATTTATTACTTCAAAGGTCGAGCATGGATTCCGAGATCTGAGGATCTTCGCCAACTCATTTTGGATGAGGGCCACCGATCTAGATATTCCATCCATCCGGGATCCGACAAGTTATACAAGGACCTCAGAGAGTACTACTGGTGGCCGGGCATGAAGAAGGATATCGCCTTGTACGTAGCCAAGTGCCTTACTTGCTCTAAGGTCAAGGCGGAATATCAAAAGCCCTCAGGTTTACTTCAGCAACCGGAAATTCCCATGTGGAAGTGGGAACAGATTTCCATGGACTTCATCACCAAGTTGCCCCGTACGGCTAAGGGTAACGACACGATTTGGGTAATCGTGGACCGTCTGACCAAATCCGCTCATTTCTTGCCAATTCGGGAGAATTATTCGATGGAGAAGCTAGCCCAAGTCTACATCAACGAGATCGTCTCTCGTCATGGAACCCCACTCTCCATCATCTCCGATAGGGACAGCCGATTCACCTCCCGTTTCTGGAATGTTCTCCAGAAATCCTTAGGTACTCGATTAGACCTCAGCACAGCGTATCACCCTCAGACTGACGGCCAGAGCGAAAGGACGATTCAGACACTTGAAGATATGCTGAGAGCATGTGTGGTAGACTTCGGAGGAAGTTGGGACACTCACCTTCCCTTGGTCGAGTTCTCCTATAACAACAGCTACCATGCCAGCATCAAGTGTGCTCCGTTCGAGGCTCTCTACGGACGTAAGTGCCGGTCACTACTCTGCTGGCTAGAGGCGGGCGACCGACAGCTTACGAGACTCGACATCGTCCAGGCGACCATCGACAAGATCACCACCATCCGTGAACGACTGAAGACTTCCCGTACCCGACAAAAGAGCTACGCTGACAACCGAAGGAAACCCCTCGAGTTCCAAGTGGGCGACCGTGTACTCCTCAAAGTATCGCCCTGGAAAGGAGTAGTCCGTTTTGGGAAACGCGGTAAACTGAGTCCAAGGTACACCGACCCATTTGAAGTCATCGAACGTATCGGTCCCGTTGCTTATCGTCTCCACCTTCCTCAAACTCTCGCGAGTGTGCATGACGTGTTCCATGTCTCGCACTTGAAAAAGTGTCTGTCTGACGAGACTATCGTCATCCCTCTTGACGAAGTCAAAATCGACAGCAAGTTTGATATCGCTCATTTATACGAGTATTTTATCGCGATATTTATTATGTTTCGAGTCCTAAACGTAATGGAAAGACCCTTTTATGCTTAATTTTGTGTAAAGTTTATGTTTTAGGTGTTTAAACATGTTTGGAGTGAAAAAGAATCATTTTGGGACTAAAAGATGCAGCTGATAGTAAAACGGATGTATCGGGAGCATACGGACTCGAAAAGACCTCCGGTCAGCGCCAAAATGACCGCAACGAAAAAATCTACAAAACTGTAGGTTCTGACCCCTGAATGCGCCGCATTCAGGGGGTATGGCGCCGCATTCCTTGCTTCAGCAGTTACATATCGTTTTTAATTGGTTTTCAAGTGGGAGAAGTGAAAGGTCTTGGCTTGGTACTTCTTAAGGACGATTTTGGGGACTCATTTGGATCATCACACACATCTTTTTCATCAATTTGGGGCTCCATAATCAGCCCTAATTCACCATATTATCATCACACAATCATTGGAAACAAGAATCATAGTAATTTTTAGTTTAATTTGGAAGAATCTTTGATCGTATTTTCATTTCTTTTTAGACATTTCATCAAACACCTGGTATGAATATCATTTTCTTTTATATTTTGTCTTTAATTTCTCTTATGAGTGAGTAGTTAAATAATACTTGTTTGGATTGGAAACTAGATTAGATGATTGGAGCTTTTGGGATATTTGTTTTTGGTTGAATGTTTATGCTCGCTTAGAAGAACCATTCGGGTTTAAATTCTTAATAGTGTTAGATAACTTATATTCATGATTTGATTAAGAACTTTAGTATCTGAAAAGAGCTTTAGAACTTGATTGATGAATTGAACGAAATAATCAACCGGTCTATAGTTGATTTGAGGTTTAGGATATTCGAAAGGAATCTTAACGAGTAATCAAACATTTAGATTAAAACTTGAATGTTAGTTGTAATCAGATTCATATCATTATCAAAGTCAGTTTATATAAAACGTAAGCAAGGTGTTAGTGACAAACACATGTTGTAGGTATTCGAAAGGAACTTATAATAACTTATTCGACGTTTTACGAAAAGGTTAATCGGTCTATAGTTAATCTAAAATTATTAGTATTCGAAAGGAACTGGTAATATAATGATTTGATAAAATGAATTTGATTTTAGCTAAGAATCTATTCGAAAGGAAGTTTTATAAGATTAAGTCGAGTATATAAACTTGTTGCTTAATGACTTAGATGTTTGTTTCTACCGTATTCGAAAGGAACGGTGTTTCGTTTTAGATGTCTAAAGTTAGCTCGGTATTCGAAAGGAATCGTGTTATAACATTAGAAGTTAATTCAATCAAACAACCCAAAGTGACAATTGGATAACTAGAATCCAATCCAAACGAGTGTTTTTCCCATATCTTGATTTATCACAAAACAATACTTGTCACTTTTAGTTAATTTAGAAAACCCAATTTGTTACGTGTTACTTGTTACTTAAAGCTATTATCTCAATTATAAATAGTCCCTGTGATCGAACCCGGAATTTGCCAATACTTTACTACGATCGACAAGGGTACACTGCCCGGTGTCGTAGTCTAGTTATAGCGAATTTTCGGAAAACTAGATTTCGCACATCAAGTTTTTGGCGCCGCTGCCGGGGACTTGATTTAATTGGGATTTTAGTTTGTTTGTGTTATTTTGTGTCGAATATATTTCACGGTATTTTGTTTGTTAGTGTTGTGATTTTCAGGATTTATAGATGATGGATGTTCACGAGTTCAATAGGGAAACACGTTGTTAGTCCGTTTTCCGACCCGGAAAAGGTTTTTAGGAAAAATGGTGGTAAGGCGGTTTTATGGGTGTGAAACGTGTGGAGGGCCACACTACTCGGATGAATGTGATCAAATTCGAGGGAGATATCAAAACCAAGGTGGGAATTTCGGTTATGGATATCAACAAAATGGAAGGTTGAGGTATGAGGAAGAGGATGTCAGTTTTAAAGACATGATGAAAGAATTCATTCATGCTCAAGAGGCGCAAAATGAGAGTATTTTTCACTCAATGAAGGTGTTAGACGATAGAATTGAGAAGTGGGAAAGAAGAAACCAAACGGATTTTCAAGAATTGGACTTGAGGATTGAGGAAATGAATGAACTGTGGGAAAATCAACCAACGGGTCAAGAACATATTTCTACCCAACCAGACCCGAGACCTTCAAACAACCATGATGGTCAATTTAACCAAGGTTCAAGGTATCAAACACCTAATCAAAGGAAAGAGCAAGTTAACGCAATTTCTACACGATCGGGTTTCAGCTACGGGAACGAAGAGGAGTTGAATGATGAAGTTTACGATGAAAAGAGCTTAAACGAGGAGTTGAAGGAACTTTGTGGAAAGGATTTGAGGGTTGGGGAAAGTGTTTTAGATGGAGACATAACATTAGAGGAGTTCGAGAGAGTGTTTAACATCGAAGAGGACCAAAATGCAGCCGATAGTAAAACGGATGTATCGGGAGCATACGGACTCGAAAAGACCCCCGGTCAGCGCCAAAACGACCGCAACGAAAAACTCTACAAAACTGGAGCTTCTGACCCTAGAATGCGCCGCATTCTAGGTGATAGGCGGCGCATTCTATCCACAGTAGGGTCAAATGCGTTTTCCAACTTGTCTAATGCGGCTCATTCCATTCCGATGCGAGGCATTGAGACCCCGGACCCCGAAAATGACCGAAAAGAGGACTTAGAGGTGGAAAATCAAGTGGGGAATGATCCAATGGTCGAAAATGAAGACGAGACACCAAAAGCGGACCCAACTACACCTACTAGCTTGGATATGGAGTTGGCGGAGCTTATTGGGTCGGAAATGGTGGCGGTTGACAACCCGATTAGTGTAGAGATAACTTTGGAGGATTTTGAAGAGTTATTAGATTTGGGAACGAAACCGGTTGTCACAAAAGTTGAGAAAAAAGTTGGGCATGGTGTAGAGGTCAAAAATGAAATTGAGAAAGAAACCGTTGAAAAACGTGGTGGTGAATCCTATGCAAAGCTCAAAGTCAACAAGGACTTAAGTCCAAAGTTTAAAGGTATACTCGAAAAAACCGTTGACTTTATTTTTAGTCTAACTTGTTTGGAAAAAGAAAAGGTTTTGCAAGGTATAGAGGTAAAATACGAGGAGTATGTGAACTTTGATGATTTCATACATGGGAAACCAATTGGGCATTGTGCTGAAAAGGCTAAGTTTAGGGGAGAAGGTGTCTACTGATGGCTCGATAATGCGAGAAACCAAGGAATGGAATGACGCATGGGCCAAAACGCGTGATGAGCTAATTGTATGTAATTATGTAATTCTTTTTGATGATTTGATTTGTAGATGACGAGACGAGCCAAAAACAAGCGCCTTACGGGAGGCAAACCGGGTTTTTAATTTCTTTTCTTTTCTTTTACTTTTATTTTGTTTGGTTTTTAGTTTTTAGTTTTTAGTTTTTAATTTCTAGTTTTGGAAACGCATTCGGGACAATGCGTTAAATAAGTATGGGGGGACGTCGGGGAATTTGGCTTATTTTATATTCCCTCCTATATATCCATTATGTGTTGTGTCGTTTTGTCCCACTTGAGTATTAAAAAAAAAAAAAAAAAAAAAAAAAAAAAACGCTTAAACATAGTTAGGGAAAATGATAGGGGCTTTTATATTTAACTTTATTCCGGTACTTTAACGTGAAATTGTTTAGGAACATCTTTAGTTAATAAAATACTTGTAAATAAGAATTTAGGTTTTCTAGTTTTAGTTCCTTAAGTTTCCCTGAAAAATCAAAAATCTAGATAATCACTATATATCCTTAGTACCGAGCCCTTGTAGTCCTTGCACCCTTTCGGGGGTAGTTGGGGAATCCTAGTATTACTTAAGCCATTGGAGAATTAGAGGCGAAGAAAAAGGCCATAGGTCTTTCCCGTCAACAAAATAGAAATTGATCCTCACTATAACGAAGACTCAAATCCCGTTATACCCGTTCACTTCAAAGAAAATTTAAATATATATCTATAATATTTGAAGTGAACAAAAGTGAGAGGAAAAGAAAAAGATGTAGACTAACCTAATAATTCTCAAAAGAAACAAGTACTCAAATGAAGAATATGCTTAGTGATATTTTAAGGGTTCCCCCGAAAGCAAGGCGGTATAGGGGTCGGCCGTAAAGGCTGATCGCTTCAACTACGGTTGGAGAGTGAGGGAAAAGGGGTGATTATTTAGACATATCATAACTAGGGGAAGAATTAGGAGTTAACATTAGAATATTGCGGTTTTTGTTTACTTAAGTAATTTAGTAGCTTTTGATGTTCGTAGTCGGTTTTACGATCTAACAGTTTCACGCATATCTTTATTTTGAACACCGGAATGTAGTTAAATGTTAAAGCCCGTGATTCCTAAATTTTTCTTAAGTTGTAGTTTTAGAGTTAGTTTGAGTCGGATTTGCTTAGGGACAAGCAAATGCTTAAGTATGGGGGGTTTGATATCGCTCATTTATACGAGTATTTTATCGCGATATTTATTATGTTTCGAGTCCTAAACGTAATGGAAAGACCCTTTTATGCTTAATTTTGTGTAAAGTTTATGTTTTAGGTGTTTAAACATGTTTGGAGTGAAAAAGAATCATTTTGGGACTAAAAGATGCAGCTGATAGTAAAACGGATGTATCGGGAGCATACGGACTCGAAAAGACCTCCGGTCAGCGCCAAAATGACCGCAACGAAAAAATCTACAAAACTGACCCCTGAATGCGCCGCATTCAGGGGGTATGGCGCCGCATTCCTTGCTTCAGCAGTTACATATCGTTTTTAATTGGTTTTCAAGTGGGAGAAGTGAAAGGTCTTGGCTTGGTACTTCTTAAGGACGATTTTGGGGACTCATTTGGATCATCACACACATCTTTTTCATCAATTTGGGGCTCCATAATCAGCCCTAATTCACCATATTATCATCACACAATCATTGGAAACAAGAATCATAGTAATTTTTAGTTTAATTTGGAAGAATCTTTGATCGTATTTTCATTTCTTTTTAGACATTTCATCAAACACCTGGTATGAATATCATTTTCTTTTATATTTTGTCTTTAATTTCTCTTATGAGTGAGTAGTTAAATAATACTTGTTTGGATTGGAAACTAGATTAGATGATTGGAGCTTTTGGGATATTTGTTTTTGGTTGAATGTTTATGCTCGCTTAATCGAAGAACCATTCGGGTTTAAATTCTTAATAGTGTTAGATAACTTATATTCATGATTTGATTAAGAACTTTAGTATCTGAAAAGAGCTTTAGAACTTGATTGATGAATTGAACGAAATAATCAACCGGTCTATAGTTGATTTGAGGTTTAGGATATTCGAAAGGAATCTTAACGAGTAATCAAACATTTAGATTAAAACTTGAATGTTAGTTGTAATCAGATTCATATCATTATCAAAGTCAGTTTATATAAAACGTAAGCAAGGTGTTAGTGACAAACACATGTTGTAGGTATTCGAAAGGAACTTATAATAACTTATTCGACGTTTTACGAAAAGGTTAATCGGTCTATAGTTAATCTAAAATTATTAGTATTCGAAAGGAACTGGTAATATAATGATTTGATAAAATGAATTTGATTTTAGCTAAGAATCTATTCGAAAGGAAGTTTTATAAGATTAAGTCGAGTATATAAACTTGTTGCTTAATGACTTAGATGTTTAAGGTTTCTACCGTATTCGAAAGGAACGGTGTTTCGTTTTAGATGTCTAAAGTTAGCTCGGTATTCGAAAGGAATCGTGTTATAACATTAGAAGTTAATTCAATCAAACAACCCAAAGTGACAATTGGATAACTAGAATCCAATCCAAACGAGTGTTTTTCCCATATCTTGATTTATCACAAAACAATACTTGTCACTTTTAGTTAATTTAGAAAACCCAATTTGTTACGTGTTACTTGTTACTTAAAGCTATTATCTCAATTATAAATAGTCCCTGTGATCGAACCCGGAATTTGCCAATACTTTACTACGATCGACAAGGGTACACTGCCCGGTGTCGTAGTCTAGTTATAGCGAATTTTCGGAAAACTAGATTTCGCACATCAAAGTTAAACTTCATCGAGGAACCACTCGAAGTTGTTGACCGCGAGGTCAAACAGCTTAGACAAAGCCGTATTCCGATAATCAAAGTTCGGTGGAACTCTCGACGCGGTCATGAATTCACATGGGAGCGTGAAGACCAATTCCGTCAGAAATATCCTCATCTGTTCGAGAACTCTTCTACCTGATAAGACGCACTAAATTTCGGGACGAAATTTCTTTCAACCCGGGGAGAATGTGACAACCGTCGAAATTCAGGTACTCATTCTGTTGTGATATCAATTCGAAACGTTAGTTACTTCTTTGTCTCGTTCGCTCTATTTTGGTTCGTAACTTTTGAATCTATACTTTATCGGAACTAGTGTCGGAATAACTTCCGGAATCAAAATTTTAAGTCCTAATACCAAGAAAACACCTATTGAGCTTTCCTAAGTTCATAGTCAATCATAATTAGGAACTTGCAATTAACAAAAAGGTCCAACAAAGCAAAAACGTAAAAACAAAAATTTCGAAAAGACCAAAAATGGCCCGGTGCGCCGCACCTAGTGCTATGGTGCGCAGCACCTCGCGCCAGATTTTCAAAATATTTACAAATTTGGTCCCTTTCTCGTTTTACACAATCACCACCCAAGTTGGCCAATGGAAAAACGTCCCTTTTACTGCCATTATCAGTCCCAATGACAGATTTTATTACCTACTCTTTTCTATTTTCATTTTTCATTTACCTAAATCAAAAACACACACTAAACCACACACACTCCATTTTCTCTCTACTTCTCTCTAAAAACTCAAGGCAAACCAGTGATAGTTCACCACTAAAACTCATTTCTAAACCATACAAATCGTTCACATCATCCAAAGAGGCTATAGGAAACAAAAGATTTCAAAAAGGACCACGGTTGTAAAGATTTTTGGGGCTAAATCCGACCAAAAACTCATCATCCAAGCTTTTCCTCCGGTAGATTTCTTTATTTTTACTATTCTTACATAAATATTCAACTGCATGTAAGATCTAACGGTTGAAAATGTATTTTTACACAAATCTATGACTTTTTACGGTCAAAAACGTTTTTAACATGAATAATCTTTAGATCCACGGATTTGAAACCAAATACTCTTTAGAAACTGTTAAAAAGATGTTTTAATAAGTCTTAACCGGTTGCATGTTGGAATCTATGGGTGAAAATACGTTTTTAACAAAGAAATCTCAAAAACGGGGAAACCAGCAAGGAGGTGCGCAGCACCCCCTGACAGGTGCTGCGCACCGGGCTACTGTCTCCCCGAAAACTTGTCGTTTTACTCGTTTTTAGAATATGTTACCTTCTAGACTTTTTACTGGAATCATGTGGGGACTGAGATGATTGAAATCTATAATAAAGATGACTTGTGTTGGACTATTTGGACTTTAATAAGCTATAAAATATGTATTATTGTATGTTAGGTGATTTGTGAGCGGAGTTGATTTACAATTTTTGGATATGAAATTTGGGCGCGGAAGCGCTGCCCAAATTTCCTCGGAAATTGTAAATCACCTCAGCGAGCAAAAACACTTAAGATATAATAACCTAAAACGTTAAATCGGACTTTTGGACCAAAACGTGACAATTACCTTTTTGGACTATTTTGACGATACTTAAATTTAACACTTACACTTTAATGACACCTTACCTATATTATTATATAAGAACCTAATAATATAACAACTCATTAAACTACCTTGGTATTATAGGCAATCCGTGATTTCCGGCTTACACATTTCGACCGAATTTCCAAGTTCTCGATCTCTTCGCAATCCGTGAGTTACAACCCCTTGTTTTATATGTTTTACATGAATTTGGGGGAAACATAAGATTAATTGCATTTTAAACTTTATGAAACAAATTGCAATACATCAAACTTTGACTTTATCAACTTTGACTTTATTAAACTTTGACTTTGACTTTATTAAAACTTGACATTGAAACGTCTACTTAATTTCTTATGCGTAAAACATCTCTTTCTCTATTTATAACTGTTGTTTATCTCTTTAACCCAACTATTTATTGATACTTGTATGCGTAACCGACCCTTGATGGAACTATAACACGCTCTTAAGTGATATTGATTCTCTCTCTTTTAAAATTAAATTACATAGTGCCCAATTATTCTTTAGTTTCTCTCTTACACACTATTAACTACTTAAGCCGTATAGTAATTATGGGTATCGATACTTAGGAAAGAACCGTTCCTTGCTTAGATGGCAGTCTAAGTACATATTTACTGAATTTCTTTTAATTCTCCGTTTGAGAGGCGGGGAGTTGGGGCCGCACGGTTGATAATCGGATTAGTGTGAACACTTAAGTTATAGATGCCAAGTGGTTGATACAAGAAATCTATTTAGTTACTTACGCATAAACTTATAAACTTTTAGCGATTGTTATCCGCTTCTACTATTTGACTAAATGTGATTTTATTTAGTCTTTACAACTTAGGGCACTCTTCGCCCGTTACTTAAACTTTACAAGTATATAAACTCTTTAAGCGACTTTTCTCCGCTAATCTCCCTTATGGGAAAACTTTTACCTTATATACTTTACTCATACTTTTATGCCACTATTTAAACTGTAACTCACTCACTGCGTTTTCGTAGTTGACACTTTATCTTATGTTTCAGGAAATTAGTGTAAGTACGTGATGCATGGCATGGACGGGTCGAGGCGGTCGTGTGAGGACTTTATTGGGAAAAGACTTGGCCAGTTATTTTGGGGAATATTTAATGAAACATTTTAAATTGTGTGTCTATGTACTAAACTATTGTCTTTCGGTTGTTTGAATGGATCTTTAAACACTTTTGATTTTAATGAATGACTCTTTTGCCGTTATGTTTTATATGACCTGTGATATGATTTTCCAGCTCTTCACCTCCCGTGTTTCCGCTTTAGCGGGGTGTGACACCTACCCGATAAAACACATTATCGCTGATATAAAAAACTCTCAGAATGTCGACGTTACTTACCAAAAGGCCTGGCATGGTAGGAAAAAGGCAATTGAGAGTATACACGGGAGTTAGCAGAGTAATTTCTCGGAGTTGCCTTCGTACATTGCAGCATTAAAGGCTACAAACCCAGATACCATCGTGGAGTGGCAACATCATCCACAATATTCAGACGATGGATACGTATTCAAATACGTATTTTGGGCGTTTGGACCTGCTGTTGAGGCATTTAAATTCTGCCAACCGGTGATGTGTGTTGACGGTACACATCTGAAAGGATCGTACAAGGGTAAGTTGTTAACGGCTGTTACAAAGGATGCTAACAATCACATATTGTCGTTCGCGTTTGCCATTGTCGATGAGGAAACGGTGGAAAGCTGGTGTTGGTTTTTTCAGCAGTTAAGGACTCATGTTGTTGCGGACAGAAAATTGTGTGTCATATCCGATAGACACAACGGAATAATCCACGCTATGGAAAATCTTCTTGGGTGGATGCACCCTTTTGGATACCATCGTTTTTGTCTGCGACACGTGAGAAGTAATTTCACAAAGAAATATAAAACTACTGCAATGAAGAAACTTTGTTGGGCGATAGGAAGTACCACACAAGCAAGAAAGTATGTCGAAAGCATAGACGATATGGTGCATCTCGACGCAGAAGCATGGAATTATCTTGACGAAATCGACAGAAGTAAGTGGACACTTCTTTATGACGAGAATCATCGAAGGTGGGGTTGGTTGACAACGAACATTGCGGAGTGTTTCAACAATGTTTTACGGGGAGCGAGACTTTTGCCGATAAAGGCCCTCATTGATTTTACATTCAACAAGTGCGTCGATCACTTTAGAAAACACGCCCAAATCGCAAGGAACTGTGATACACCGTTGCCCCCTCGTATGTGGAAAATGTTCACCGAACGTGAGGTATATGCACGACGGCATAATATTACCGAGTTTAATTACGAAACGGGGGTTTATAGAGTCGAGTCACGGTTCAATCCAAACGATACGGGCGGAAACGTTTGCACTGTGAATTTTGGAGGGAGAAGGAAAACTTGTACGTGTGGAAAATGGCAAAATCATAGATTTCCATGTTCACATTCTATGGCAGCGATTCGACATAGAGGTGAACAACTTGCTGATCACGTAAACAAGGTTTACAAAACGGAAACGTACAAAAGAATGTATCGTTCCAATTTTCAACCACTTCCGCACGTTGGTTATTGGGTAGATCCGGGTTGGAAGATTCAAGCGGATCTCTCTCGTTTCTCAAGGTCAAGAGGACGCAGACGTACGAATAGAATACGAAACGAGATGGACGTTCAACCTATAGATGCCCCTCGAAGATGTACCGCTTGCAATCAACCGGGTCATAACATTTCAACTTGTAATAATAACTAATCTTTATTTTATGAACTTTTTGGTATTTAAATTTCGTTATTATAACTAAAATAAAAAAATAAAAAAACAAAAATAAAAAAAAGTTAATTAACTTTACCACTCCACATACACACATTTTTGTTATATTTTTATACATAAATGTATATAATCTACAATTTATTGTATATAACATATTAAAAATAATTAACTGTTTTTTTTTGTGAAAAAACACAATTTATCAAAATCTAATTCTAAGGTAAAATATAACAAAAATTAAAAATAAAACATATTTTATTCAAAATTTAACTTCATAACATAAAAATTACAATAACGACTAGTGACGACAAGTAGACTCTGCGTCACTTTCGGAAAGATTAACATTACAAGATTCAAACTTATTGTTATTGCTACAACTACCACTAGAACTCGAGGAATCGCTACAATATCGGAGGAATTGGTCTTCATTACTGACGGTTTCATCTTCTTGATCACTACAATCGTCGTCAACGACAATCCATTCATCGTTTTTATACGTTTTTCTACCACGAAGTTGAAATTCGGTTACTTTAAACTCTTCGACAGATCCAGGTAATTTCACAAGATAAGATTCCCATTCGAAATCTTTCAAAACAATTGCCATCTTCCAAGCGAAATCATGAAAAATTTCAACAATATCACCAAGTTCCCGAGATTTGTAAGTTTCTAATATCGGAGGAATTGGTCTAATACATTCGGCGGCAACTTGTTCCACATCCGGCTTGTGACTAAAATTTGGATACACGTTGTAATCAACGATGTATGACCGAGTATAAACGAAAACAATTCGACCACAACGCCAAAATATGTTATCAAACTTATCTTTCTTCGAAACTTCGACAATATTTCCAACCTCGTAAATCATTATTTTATAAATGGTTTTGATAAAAGTGTTTGAGTTTGTGTTTTAAGTTGTGTATGTTGGTGTGTTTTAAGTTGTGAAAATGTGTGTTTTTGTGTATGTGGTGTGTAAGTATTATGTGTATGTTGGTGTGTTTTAAATTGGTGTTGTTGGTATATATAGCAAATGTTCTACGTAGATTGCATGGCGATTTTGTGCTTCACAGGGGTCGCAGGTCCCAGATGCGACCCCTCTAAATACTTTTTTTTTTATTTCTTCACATAGATCGCATGTAGGAGACGCGACCAAACCGCTAAAACTGAGAGTTCGCACCTAGAAGGTGCGAACGGGGTAGTTTTGAAACTTGTCCCAAAACACGGGTAGTTTTGATCATCGTTTCAAAAAAGGTGGTACTTTTATAAATTTTTCTCTAGATGAACACAAAAACGAACAAAAAGACAACATTCAAGACAAAAGATCGTAGATGAAGATCTTAATATAAATAAAAGATACATTCGTATACAAATAATACTAGTACTTCAAGTTTTACATTCAATAAATAATTTCATACTAAATAAAACTAGATGCAAGAATAGATATTGCTACTAAAAATCAACAATCAATTTTTTTGGTGTACACTCATATTCCCAACAAAAAAAACATATATAAATTAAAACCTTTAAAGAAACAAATCTTCATTATGGTTTAATTCAACGTGGCATTCAGCTTTTTCGTTTGAATGGCTACTTTCTCAAATAATAGAGGTGTGATTTTCAGATGGAGGTTTACGAGGGGACCGGATGTGATAATGAGATAGGGTGAAGAGAGAGTTTGAATTCAAATGAAAAGCGATTTAAACGTGTGTAAGATGCGGGAAAAAAAATAAAAATACAAGTAATACCCTTTTAGTAGTTTTCTAAAATTAGATAATCATCAAATTTTTACATCCTTTGATCTAATTATTTAAAAGCTAAGATGTTTTCTCATTGTTCTCACTTTTATATATGTTCTTACTAGATCTTTTATATATATACTAGTTTATTGACCCGCTTAATACGCGGAAAATTATATCAAAACATATAATGTTAACAAAGAACATATAACTTATATAAAAAGATTAATAGAAAGCTATCAGTCATTTAGACAAAATGATTATATTAGCAAATGTGAAGTTAAATAAAACATTTACTGTGTGATTCGGAAAAAAGCTTATAAAAAATAAAATAATTATAATATATAAAAAAACTAAATATATTGCATAAATAGGACGAAAAAAAAACATAAGGTTTTTTTTTATATGATGTGTTTTTCGTTTATATGCAAAACACTCATAAAACAATAAAATAATTTTAATTTCCTTTTATAATATATAAAAAACTAAAAATATTGGGTAAATAGGACGAAAGTCGGGAAAACTTCATTTGGTGATCTCCTCCCCTCCCCCAATGAACCCGTTATGAGCGAGTGTCATCTATTTATAAGCTCATATAAGCTCTTTAGAAAATTATAAAATTGTATCCAATGTTTTCTCAAAATGTTCTATACATTTGTAATGCCATAATAAACATGGAAATAATTTTGTTTGTTGTGCAATATTCTTCAAATCTCTACCTTAATTTTAGTTTCTTTTTATACTAAATGTGTTTGTGTTTTGAAAAAATATGTTTTGTATTTTTTTAGAAATAATTTAAAATATAAGTGTTAGATTATTTAAAGTAGAAAAGTTACTTAGTTATATTTAATTATTACTATTTAAAATAAGGGTTAAATTATTTAAAATAAAGGGATTAAAATGAAATTATTAATGATGACATCATCAAAATGATCTAATGGTTTAAATTAAAGTTGGATTTTCATCTAACGGTTACTACTTTGCCAAATGGCATTTTAGGCCTCTCTTTTATTATATATATATATATATATATATATATATATATATATATATATATATATATATATATATATATATATATATATATATATAAAAGAGGTCTATTAGAAGTTACCTCTTAGCCCCTGATATACATTTGTATACCCACCAATCATATTATACAAGAGAGTTGTGCCTGTAAATTATCCACCCCGAGAGAGCCTCGAACCCAAAACTTCCCACAGATAACAGCATGCTATAACCACTTGGGCAAGCCTTAATGGTCTATATATATATATATACTAGTATAGTACCCGCACGGTGCAGCGGGGATAATAAACTATATTTGATATAATTATATTACGAATATTTAACTACGGAAATTAAATACGCAAAACGATAAA
Source organism: Senecio squalidus (assembly GCA_910822075.1). NCBI lineage: Eukaryota > Viridiplantae > Streptophyta > Magnoliopsida > Asterales > Asteraceae > Senecio > Senecio squalidus. The sequence goes on from CAJVGC010000136.1 coordinate 17,882, forward strand.
AACATAAAATGTATTTAAACTCCAATCATAATGTAAAACGTGAAGATACGTATACATACGAACTTTTAAAAGATAGAAAAAATAGTTTGTTGCAATTCTTGTTGTCCTTGTACTTGTTAAAATATTTGCCCATCAATAGTCGTTTTTTCTATTTCTTGATTGGTTCAAACTCACTTTACACTTTTTCTCTTGAATTGAGTTCTCTAATAGTTTTATATCTCGTTATCGGTTTTCTTGGTAAGCTTCTTGCAATTGTTGACCATCTAAAACATAACATTGTAATGACAAATAAACCTACCTATAACCTAAGAGCTTTTAAAAGATAAAGATAGTATAAAATGGTCTCATATTTTTTTTAAAGAAACTGAGTAAATACCTATTTGAGCATGTATATCCATAATGATGGTTTCTTCTTAAGAGGATACCCAACATTTCTTAAGGTCTGATCTCAGATATTTTAGTTATTTTTTTCAGCCATACACTTAAACATAAACAAGTAAACATTTTTAGCATATGAAAACTCATCAAGTACAATTATGACCAACATGTGTGACATAAGTGTGTATGTGTTGACCCGACTTCCCATTCACCATCAAACAAATTACAAAACAAACTTAGGAATCATTTTTAAGATAAACCTCTTTCGACTTCCTATTCTCCATCAATTTTTGCATGGTTTGTAATCGAATTTTTTTTTATGAATTTGACCAATTTGTTAACAAATAAATACCGTTAATTACGGTATGGACTTACATGTCAGTTTTCGTTTTCAATCATAAATTCTTTAATCAATATAAACGAAATTGGTTATTATTATTATGGTAAATAAACACTTCTAAGTCTACATGTTTAAAGTATCTTTCCGTTCATTTACTCTACAAGGCTAAAACTTTATTAACCAACATTATTTAATTATAAGGTATTTTGAATAATGATATGTGGTGAGAGATATAAAAGCCGTAGTTAAGTAATTTTAATTACTAAGGTTTTAGAGAATTAAGACTATGTGTTTATAATATAGTAGAAATAGATTATATTATAGTGTAGATTTAGTATACGTATTTTAGTAGAAAAATTGCATAATATTTTAATTATTTTAAGTTTATGGGGTTATAAAATAAAATTTATAATTTTGAAAGTTTTTAAATTAAATAGAAAGTATTTTTTTTATTATTATTACATAAGAATTATAATTTACTTTTTTAGATGTTAATTTTTTTAAAATTAATTAGGAAAGAGAGTGTTGTTTGAATTAAATAATAATAAATATAGATTAAGGGTATTAAGGTAATTTTAATTACTTAAAATTTAAGATATTAAGATTTAAAGGAGATTCTTTATATTGTAGTAAAGATATATATATATATATATATATATATATATAGAATTAGGATATAATAAAAAGAGATTTAAAATAAAAAGGATAGGGAGGGTTGTGGGGCGGACACGTGTCCCAAAATTAAAACCCCAAAAATACCCCGTGAAGGGGCAAAAATGGTCATTTTACACACAAATTTCAGATCTAATTTTAAATCCCAAAATCAACCTATATCAACTAAAAAATCTCTCTCTTAAAAATAGATCTCCGATTTTCTCTGATTCCTCCGGCGACTTCCGGCGATGTGAAAGTTTCTCCGATCTGCTCCGGCGATGTGACAGTTTCTCCGATCTGCTCCGGCGATGTGACACTTTCTCCGATCTGCTCCGGCGACTTCCGGCGATGTGACCAGTGGCGCGATGTGACAGTTTCTCCGATCTGCTCCGGTGACTTCCGGCGATGTGACAGTTTCCTCCACCGATCTGCTCCTCCACTGATCTGCACCTCCACCGATCTGCTCCTCCACCGATCTGCACCTCCACCGATCTGCTCCTCCACCGATCTGCACCTCCACCTTCATCTCCACCGATCTGCTCCTCCACCGGAAAAATAAAGGTTAAAAGTAGGGTTTTGTTTTCTGATTTGCAGGTTTAATTTAGGATTTAGTTTGGAAAAAACAAAAACATTAATTACGGATTTGTAGGTTTATTTTGTGATTTGAGTTTTGATATCAATTTTAGTTTGGGAAAAATATTCAATTTTGCAGATTTCTTTTAGTGATCTTGAAGTGGGTTTTGATTTGGGTTTAATTTTTGACACAGGTTTAAGTGCGGTATCTCTAGCCGGGAGGTGTACTGTGGTGGTGGTGGTTGTGTTATTTCTGGTGGATTTTCCGGTGACAGGAAGGTGATTTCCGGTGAATTTATGCACATGTGTTTGTTTCGGGGGATTGATACTTATGCACATTAATTTTTTATGCACATGTTTTGTTTATGCACATTGATTTTTGTATATGCACATGTTTTTTTTTATGCATATGTGTTTGTTTGTTTTGGTGGATTGATTGTTTTGTTTTGTTGGATTGATTTTCCGGTGAATTTTTCGGCGATGGATATGTTTTGTAAAAAAAAACTTACGTAAAATCAATACACGCGTTATTTTGATAAAACCGATGCACAAGAAAATCGATGCACAAAGATTGAAATAGTTATGCACAAAGATTAAAAAAAAATGAGTAATCTGGCAAAATGAAAAAAAAAAAAAAAAAAAAAAAAAAAAAAAAAAAACAGATTTCCGCAAATTACCAAAAGTGTATGAAAGTTCGAAAATATTACCAAACTGCCACCGCGTTGACTTTTTCAAACCCCCCTTTTTGTTGACTAAATGATTGGCCCACAATCCTTCCTATCCTTTTTATTTTAAAACCTTTTTACAATAACCCACCCCTATATATATATATATATATATATATATATATATATATATATATATATATATATATATATATATATATATATATATATATGATTAGGATAATATAAAAATGGTCTGAAAATAAAATTGTAGAAAAGAATGTGAGAGTGACATATGACATGCTTACGTGACATTTCCAAAAAAAATAAAATATTTTTAATTTTATTTAATAATAATAAAAAAAAATTAATTGTATTTAATAAAAAAAAATTAATCTTTTTGGGGAAAAGAAAAAAAATTGAATTTTTTTCGATTGCGTTATCATTTTCGTTCATAACTTTTAAAGTTACGCACACGAAAAAGTGATGCACCATATAAAAAATTAATCTTTTGTGCATAGGTTCGCTTAAAAAAGATTTTTCGTGCATAAGTTTTCAAAAAAATGAATTCTTGTTCATCACTTTTGATAAATTTTTCATGTATAACTCTCTTCGAGCGGAAAAAAAAAGAAAAATTTCGATTTTTTTTTAAAATTATTTTTTTGTTAAAAAATATTATTACTTTATTAAAAAACAAAAAATAAATATTTTTTTCAAAAGTGTCACATGTCATTCCCACAATTCTTACTATCTTCCCAATTTCAATCACTTTTTTCAAACTAAAATGTAAAAACAATAAAAGCCAACCCAAAACCCACTTAATAAAAACCAAAAATTTAAATTAACATATTTAGATGTATAAATAGCTTTTATGAAAAAACTAATTATATAATTAGAACAAGCATTTAATTATCTTTCTAACGAGCAACTACCTGATATAATTTTGACGTAAAAAAAAGTCGTTTGACAAATGCATCTAATATAGATTAAAAATGAATCTAACGTTTTTTAAACCGTTTGACAAAAATATTATCTTAAATGTATTATATATCCATTTATTATTAGAATAAATCTAAATTGGGTAAAATATATCATTTTTATGAAAAATGTATCTAATTTGAAAAATGCATCTAAGTTCGAAAATTTATAAAAGAAATTCATCTAATTCTAAAAAAATGCATCTAATTTTTTCTTAACTTTTTGAATAAAATATTATCTTGAATGTATTATTTATCTTTTTTATGATAAAATTACATCTAAATTGGGTGAAATACACCACTTTTATTAAAACTTCATCTACTTGAAAAAATGTATCTAAGTTCGGAAAAAAAAATTAAAAATTAAATATTAAAAGTTATTTAATTAGGATTTTGTCAAAGAAAATTTAAAACAAAATATACTTAATGATTTATTTGTTCATTTTAATTTATTTTTGGTGTGTTTATCGTTTTTATAATTATGATTGTTTGATATGAGTCTATATATATATATATATATATATATATATATAATTAATTTAGCAACGATTTCAAATAGAAAAGATTATTTTTCAATACTGTAATATATTATAAAATAAATTATTTAATAATTTCTTACAATCAACTCGTACAACTAGCTGCATCAAAATATGTGTTTTAATATATTTCTCCTTTAAGTTACATGTACAGAATTATTAAAATGAATGCCCATTAGGTGTAGACAGTAAATCAATTAATTTATTATTCCTTTATCTATTATTTTGTTTTCTCAGATTTTTCGTGGCTATCTATTTTTAAAAATCTGTTTGACCTTTAGTATTTTTGAACGACACTGACCAAAGATATCATATAAATATAATATTATTAGTATAATATCCACGTCATTTTGAAGAGAGAAAAAGTAATAATTTTTTTTTTGCGTTGTGACAATTATTTTAGATAGTTTCTCATTCGTTTTATGACATATACATTGTATATAATATATCAGTTATTCGGGTCATAAAAATAGGTAATAATATTTTTCGGCATTCTCTAGTTCTATTTTTTCAAAAAAAATTTGAAAATCTATTATGTTTAGGATTTAATGTGTTTTCTTTTTATAAATGAATAAAAAAAATTTAAGAAATAAAATGCTAGCAAATTAACATAGTTAAATTGTTGATAAATAAATGAAGGTCGATTAAAATCTTTTCTTTTTTAAATTTCAATATTAAAATTTATAGGTCAAATATTTAGTATATAGTTTAGATAGTTATATATAGTAACATTTAGTAGTTTGGATTCATGTATCTTTTTAATTTCACATAATCATTTTACAATATATTTGTCGATCATTTAGATCTATGTCTTTCGAGTGTTCACGAAGAAATTTTCTTTTTGTTGTTCGATTATGTTTGTATGCCATGTTACGTTTATATATTAAACATATATAAATTGATAAAAGACACACAATCAAATATAATTATACACTATTAGATTGTTTTAGTGTATCATAATAAACATTTAATAAATATTACTAATTCTTACTTGGTACCTAGAACGACATTTTATAGTCCTCCAAAGCATAAGAGAGTAAAGTCTAACAAATGTATTTTTCACACTTTTCTCTCTGCTATCGCCCCTACAAATCTCGTTGTAAAGTGATGTCGGTTTTTTATTTTGCTTTGCATCATTTTACTGCGATACATTTTCAATCATTTTAAACGTATACGATAGACTGAACAACAAACTTTCTATAAAACGATTACAAAATCCCACCAATGAAATTAAAAAAGTGTGTATATTTCTTTTTACTTGTATGTCAACCTATTTCTCTAGATTAGATTATATGAACCAAAAAACAACTATAAAGGCCTAGTAAGCCCGCATCGTTGGGCTGCGTGATCAATAATACAATGGTCTTGGGCCCAATTTCTGACCACTAAAAATTAAGGCCCAGAAGTCCATATAAATTTATATATATGTTTAACTAAGATGAATCTAAGAAGTTTTAGCTCCTATATAAAAGCTAACTAACTAACGAAACTTGACCCAAGTTGTAGAATGAGATTCATTGCTAATCGACAAAGAAGAGTACACCAAACGACTTGGCCACATTAGGTATAGATCACGAAAGCATATGAACGTTACACAAACACGGTCACGTTACTCTTTCTCTACGAACTATAAGGTGGTAAACACGGGGTTGAAAACCCCCTCTAACCTTGGCTATTCACAATAATTTTGCTTAAAGTGACAAGTTATCTTCGTGTATGAATTTGCTAAGATAAAAATTTGTTAAATCGAACCTATGACTAAGATATAATGTTTCTTTTGACAATTAGATTTATCTTGTGAATAATAAAAATAAGAGAAAATCATATATATAATCACTTGAGAATTCAAAAATACCAAAATAATCATATGATTCGCGCCATTTTTGTCGTCGCGAGATTGAAACTGATATAAATGATTGGTCATAAATTGGCGCGAGAAAAATGTAGCGATGACCAAAAAAGTCGCGAGGACGTGGTCAATTTATGACCAATCATTTATATTATTTTCAATCTCGCGACGACAAAAATGGCGTGAATCAGATGATTATTTTGATATTTTTAAATTCTCAAGTGATTATATATATGCGATTTTCTCTAAAAATAAGATATCTAAAAGGAATATTAATGATGATCATAAAGAAAGACATGGGCATATAGACAGTCCACATCTACTTTAGTGAGAAAATGGTGGGTGCAACCCACTATAGAATGGTACTGAAATGGGCAAAATGCATTTTCCATGAATCCAACTTTTTCCCATCAAATCCCTTTTTAATGGGCCAGCCCAATATGAAGTCCAGGTAATGACCCTTGACTTACTTATACATGATGCTTCAAAGGTTGTACATTCATGGTTTGGGTCCTTCATCTCCATTAAAAATCAAATATTGGGTCCACTTTCTTTTATCTTTGTTAGTTGTGGACTTGTGGTTGTAGTATTTTACAAAAAAGATGTGGATAGGGTTTTCATTCAATAATAAAAATCTACTTTAACCCTTGATCATTTTGCCAATAATAGTTTCCAAATTGGGTTAAAATCTCATTTTTTTTTAATCAAACTAGAAGAAAACTCGCACGATGCAGAGTACGTTGAAACTTATAAGAAATAAAATTTACATTAATGTATTTCATATCTTTCGGGTATAAGAATAATACATAGAAAATTACTCCAAATTTAATTTTATGTTTAAATTGAATTTGAATATTTATACAATATATATGAATTAATAAATATTTTAAAAACTTTAATAGTTGTTAAGAAAAGTTAGGTTGGTAAATTTATAGTAACAATAATATAAAAGGGCATTTTAGTCATTTTCTTTTAAATTTTCAACACTTTAAATGTTTTATATATAGTATAGATATATGGGTCATGTTCTCTTGTAAATTATATGAAAAAATACATTATATGAATGGTTTCATATGTGTTATGAAGATTGTCAAAATCCAATTAATCCATCGATTAATTTGTGATTAATCTATAATTCTTACTTTATTGATGAGATTTTTATAAATCGTCTTAATTAGTTCTCTGGTCAATATTCGATCAATTAAGCAGTCAGAATCGGGGCTCAATGGTCTAAAATAACATGTAATCGATCTAAAACAATATACTTTGTGATTATAAATCCAAAATACAAACTATTTAATTAGCCTATTAAATAAAACGTTTGATAAATAATTTATAAATAAGTGAAATAGCTCATTATATATAGAAAATTCCAATCGATTAGTTTTGATTAATCCCTATTTCCTACTTCATAATCCCACTTTTACAACATTGTGTATTATACTACGGGCCTTCAAGGTAAGGTAAGACTTAATTATTTACTAGGAATCTCTATGACACGCAACAATGCAAGTATATTTCAATCTCGGTAAAAAATATGTAAACAATATTCTAGAGCGCACCAAAATGCTCGGTTATAATCCATGTCGCTCGCTGGTTAACACCCATACCAAGTTCAGTGCATCTAGCTTCCCGACCTTTGATCTTACCTTTTATTGTAGCTTAGTATGAGTTCTTCGATATCTTACATTCACTAGACCCGTTATGTCCTAAGTCGTTCAACAGATTTACTTGTTCATGCGCGACCCGTGAGAGCCACACTTAAATACATTAAAACGCATTATCAAATACATTTATTGGCATGATTGATCATAGTCTCCAAATTCATGTTCGTTGTTAGTCTTTTTGCATACTTTAATGTTGATTGGGGTTGTTTCCCCTCATGTCGATGATCTACTTCATGATACTATCTTTCCTCCACGATAACCTTCTATCCCGATCCTATAAACGATCGAATGTGATTTCTCGCCTTACTAATGAGGCTGAGTATCGAGGACTTGCGAATGACATTGACCGAGACATGTTGGCTTCACAATTTTCTCTATGAGCTCTATATACCACCCACAAAGTAGGGATGGTTGATGACTAACAATCATCTTGTCTCAGCGTAAGGAATTAAACTTTTTTTCATATTTTACATTAGATTATTAATTATATTATGTTATTTACGAGAGGTTAGAATGTGCGTTGCGGCGGGGTCATTTTTGAAGTAAAAGATAAAAGAAAAAAAAGAAAAAAAATAAGTCATTTGAAACATAACCACTAGTATTTCTTGTTAAAAGAAACACTACCTTAAACTAAAAACTAAACTGAAATATCCACTAGAAGAAAAAAAAAAGTATATATATATATATATATATATATATATATATATATATATATATATATATATATATATATATATAGAATTAGGATATAATAAAAAGAGATTTAAAATAAAAAGAATAGGGAGGGTTGTGGGGCTGACACGTGTCCCGAAATTAAAAAACCAAAAAAACCCCGTGAAAGGGCAAAATGGTCATTTCGCGCTGATTTCTTTTTTTTTTTACCGTCTTCTTCGCAGGGATGAATCCTAATTGAGTTTTTTACTTCGTCTTCTTCGCGCTAGATTTGTACATATTTTAGAGGTAGATATTCTTTATTATATTATAAATACATATTTTTTTTCAATTGTGAATACCTGTTTTTCTTCAATTTTTTTTGTAATCGTTCATCTGATTTTCTTCAATTTTTCGAAAATCGCAATGGATTCGGTAGCTACATCTTCTTCAACTGCTAATGAGTGTAAGTATTTCTTGTTCGAAAATTCAAATTTTTTTTTTTTTTTTTCCTAAATCGTTTGTAAAAATTTAGGTTTTTTATGTTAGTTAATTATTTTGCTAAATTAACGACAATTTTAGCTAATCGGTTTTATCAATTAGATTTTCTGTTTTAAAAAGTATTGATTTTTAATAGTGATATCAATTTTTTATATATGTACTGTTTTTGTGTTGCTTAATTTTAGGGTTTATGTGTGTTTTTGGTGTTATTTGTGTTTTTTGGATGCATATTATTAGTATGAACAGACATATGCACAAGAATTTCTGATAACACACATGACTTTTACTACTTTTTTTAAACAATTTTTGCAAAGAATGTTACTTATTTTCGATTTACAAACTGTTCATTCCTGTGTTTTATATATATTTATATATTTATACTGTTTTTATATATTTATACTGTTTATATATTTATACTGTTTTTGTGTTGCTTAATTTTAGGGTTTATGTGTGTTTTTGGTGTTATTTGTGTTTTATTGGATGCATATTATTAGTATGAACAGACATATGCACAAGAATTTCTGATAACACACATGACTTTTACTACTTTTTTTTAAACAATTTTTGCAAAGAATGTTACTTATTTTCGATTTACAAACTGTTCATTCCTGTGTTTTGTGTTCTACAGACGAAGACAACACATATAGAGTTTATATTCCCGATGTATATCCGAAACCTTTAAAAGGTGCTGTTTTTTTATCGGTTGACCAGGCGTATGATTTCTACAGATCATATGCACAGAAATCTGGGTTTGAGTGTAAAAGGGGAGGAGCGTATAATCCTATGTGTGCAGACCCAAATTTGAAATATTTTTACTGCAGCAGGGAAGGTTTTAAACCGAAGAGTAAATTTGTAAATAGTGTAGGGCATATAGGAAAAGAGAATGTAGAGAATAGTAACATAATAAAAAGAAATCGCGCTTCTATTCGTTGTGGATGTAAAGCTCAAGTAAGAATCAAAAAAAGAAAAGATAACATGTATGAGGTATATATGTTTGTTGAGGAGCATAATCACGGGATGGTTAATGAGAAAGATAGGAAGTTTTTAAAGGCATATCGTGATTTGTCGTATACCAAAAAGCAGTTTCTATACCATGTTTCTGTTGCAAATTACCAGTTAAGGGTTTTAAAATGATGAAAGAGTTGTATGGTGGTTTTGAAAACATTGGGGCTAGTGCAAATGATTGTAAAAACTTCAAACGTGAACTCAGTTTATTTGTTGGTGATCGCGATGCAGAGATGTTAATTCAGAAGTTGAAGAGTAAACAAGAATTTTGTCCAGGTACATTTTTCCTACTGCACATAACTTTTTTTTTTTCAATATATGTTTTTTATTACTAGTTTTTGTTTTGTTTTTTCAGTCATTTCTCTTTGTTTTTTCCAGGTTATTTTATGGACTATTTGACTGATGATACAAATACACTTTCTTGTTTGTTTTGGGTTGACGTGCAATCAAAGAGGAATTATGATGCCTGTGGCGATATTGGGTCGTTTGATGCCACTTTCAGATCAAACAAGTAAAAATCCTTTTTTTGTGTGTTATGAAGTTTTGAGTATTATTTTGTTTTTTTAGTTAATTTATTTGTATTTTTTTATTTAGATACAAGATGGTTTTTGTACCTTTTACGGGTATCGATAATCACCATCGTTGTGTGACGTTTGGAGCTGGTTTGCTTGCAAAAGAGAACATCGTATTGTACAAGTGGTTACTAAATAGTTTTAAAACTGCATTTGGTAAAGATCCCAAAATTTTGGTAACTGATCAAGACCCCGCATTGAAGCAAGCAATTCCTTCTGTTTTTCCAGATTCTAGACACCGTCTTTGTATGTGGCATATAATGCAGAAGTTTACTAAGAAGGTATATTTTTTCGGGTGCACATCTCTGTTTTTCCTTTTTTTATGGTTTTCTTTTTAGTTTTTTGTTTTTTAGTTTTTTGTTTTTGTTTTCACAGGTAGGTCCAACTCTAAGTGGTAATACAACATTCAAGAAAAGAGTTTGTAACATTGTGTGGACGGACAAAATATCACCTGATGTATTCGAGAAAGAGTGGTGCTCCATCATACAAGATTTCTCTCTCGAGGCTAACAATTGGCTTTTTGATATGTTTGATTTACGGGCAGATTGGATTCCTGCATTTTATCGTGACGAACCAATGTCTGGCCTTATGCGTACTACATCTCGTTCGGAGAGTGAGAATCACTTCTTTGGAAAGTTGACTAACTCAGAGTTGACTCTTGTTGAATTTCTTAGTCATTTCGACAGTGCTATTGATTGTCAACGGTTTAATCATGATAAGAATGATCACGAATCGAGTTATTCAGCTCCAAATCTTAAAACAAGTCTCCCTATCGAGAAATATGCTGCTGATAAGTATACACGAACATTTTTTTTCGATGTTCAAGATGAAATCTATGCTGCATTGATGTCGTGTCATTCAATTTCTAGGAGCTGTGTTGATGGTATCCAAAGTTACAACATTCTTGATGTTACTAATCGCGACACCAACAATGTTGACGTAGTTGGTGATGAATGGGATGGGAACAGTCGTTGTTTCCAGGTACTTTCTTGTCATTTAAATTTCCTTTAATAGATTATCCAGCTCAAATTTACAATCATCCAGCCTCCTAAGATCCGAACTGTCGACAACCCACACCAATCCATTAGTTTGCTCAAAGTAGTTTCTCCAGTAAGACCGTATAGTCTTTTGACCTCCAACGTCCCATATGTTAAGAGTATACCTTAATACTAAAACCAAGTTCTGTAGTTATGCCCCGATGTCCTAATATTATCGAAAATAAAATAGTAAGAAAGAGAGAGAGTATATATATTTGTGATAGATCATGGTTTTGATATTGAAACCAAGAGTAGGACTGATAACACTTGTATCTTCACCGTTTATTTTCAGAATTATTACTTCTTTTTTTGCAATAAATTTGTTACTTTTTATTTTTTGCAGGTTTCGTTTAATCAATCTGATGAAACAACTTTCTGCAGTTGCAAACGTTTCGAGTCTTATGGTCTACTTTGTCGTCACATATTCTACGTTTTTAGGATGTGTAAAATTAACCAAATACCACCCAAATACTTGCTACGAAGGTGGTCAAAAGATGCTCTTTCTCCTAACCCTGTTCGTCCAAATGTTGTTGTTAATGAGTTGGGGAATTTGAGCAAAGACATAGAAGATGCGTTTCGTGGCATATATAGAAGTGTTGAAGAATCTGTTAATCGTCTTGCAAATGACATTAGTAAACTGCGTTTATATCAAGAGAAACAAAAATAACTACTCGAAAGTATTTCTGTTGAAGTTCCCGTTCCACCTAAATTGAACAAAAATGATTTGATGTGTTCACTGCTTGGAGTTTCCGAACCTGCTGCTGATGCGGATATTGTTAAGGTCCCTACAGATATTCGTAATAAAGGTTGCGGTTCAAAGAAAAGAATTGTTTCACAAGCCGAGATAGCTATTGAACAGTCTGGAAAGAAATTGAGAGAATGTAAGACTTGTTTTAAGATGGTGAACGATCATGACTCGCGAAATTGTAAGAAAAAGCAAGCGGAAAAGGAAGCTTCATTGAAAAAGCAAGCGGAAATGGAAGATGCAGCTTCTCGTGCACAAAAATAAACATTTTTTACTATGTTTTTTCTAATAAATGAAATCCTCATTTTTTGATTTCTTTTTTTCGTGTAAAGATTTTTTCGATTATGCAAATAGATTTTATATGTTTTTTTGATTTTTGATGTGTTCAGTTGTTTTACTGCTGCCTTTGATTTTTTTTTTTCAAATATAAGTTTTTATATGGACTGGTCCAACAAAAGTAATTAGTCAAAGATCCATATATGGACTGGTCTGGCCCAATCTATTTAACCTAAGTTTATATTAGGTTAAATAGATTTAGTTCCCTGTTTATTTCGGAATAAGACCCACTGGGCAAACGGTAAGATAGTGTGTGTGTGTTTGAGGCGTCACGAGTTCGAATCCTAGCAGCGACAACCCTTTTTAATTTTATTTTTCACTGCTACCATCATTTATATAGGTTAAATACATTTAGTTCTCTGTTTATTTCGGAATAAGACCCACTGGGCAAACGGTAAGATTGTGTGTTGTGTTTGAGGCGTCACGAGTTCGAATCCTAGCAGCAACAACCCTTTTTATGTTTATTTCGGATAACCCTTTTTATTTTAAAGGCACATAATTATAATTGTGTAAATTGTGACATAAACTTAGTGTTGTTAAAGTTTACTCTTTTTTAAACTTTAAAAAATATGTTACATTTTATTCAATTATAAGTTTATAGTTTTTGTAACAACTAACAATAAACGACAAATATATATAACAACTAACATTTAAAATGGAGCATTCGAAAATAACTAACATTTAAAGCAACCATTTTTCCTACAAAGTTTCAAAGCAACCAACTAATATTTAAAGCAAAACAACAAAGTCTGAAGTGCTACTACCAAAAACTAACGAGCAACAAAGTCTATTACAACCCATATTCATAGTAAAATTCATAAACGTTGTGCAATTTTTGCACGTGCATTTTTCTTCAAATCTTTCTTGTAACTGGGAGAATACTTGCTGAATTCCGCAGCTTCCTCGAGAACAACAGACCTTTTTTCATTCAAATTCCACATCAACATTTTCGCAACATATTTCCTTCTCAAGACTTCCAACTGGTTTTTTTGTAATCGACCTTCTTTCCTCAAAGATGGATCAAAATCCTTAATCAGTTCACCTCGATACATTTCCATGTGCCTCATTGTAAAAATCCCACAGTCGATTTCGTTTAGCTTAGTTCTCCATCTCAAACGTACAACTTTTGCTTCTTTGTTATTCATTTTTCCAGAAGATGGATGAGACGCGAGGGAGAGATAGACACAAAACAACTCATTCTGTAGAAAATAACAAAAGAGATGCACATATTTTAATTCAAATATTACCAACATATTATATATTTTCAAATTATCAGTTAAACATTATTTTGGTTTAGGTTCAATTTTAACATACAATTATAATGTAAAAGAAATGATACTTACAAGTAACTTTGGAAGACCATCATATTGTTTATTTATATCTTCCTCTTCCTTAGCGTATTCTTTGTTATCCAGGATATGACACTCTTGGGTACACAGATTATAACATATGAGATAAAAACGCACATCTTGGATTATTGGGAAGAAAACCTGTTTTGCAAAAGAAAATTAGTTACGGGTTTTTAAAAAAGCCATTACAAATAATATACACTTAATTTATTAAATTTCTTTTTTTTTTTTTACCAAATCCACGTTGTTCAGGTTGCCATATTCTGAGCATTTTAAAACACCATCCATGTTTTCTCTGAACATCTCAAACAAAATCCCATCATCTATTGATTGACTTAACATTTCTTCCGTCTGTTTAAAAAAAAAATAAGAAATTACACAGTAATATTCTTAACGTAATGACGCTAAAGGACACTACTGTTTACCAGGTTTGAAACTAACTGTCAGTTAATCAATAGTAACAGTTTGTAAATTAGTTTTCCTAATAAAAAAAAACTTATAGCAAAATTTATAAAAACATACCATCATTGAAGTATGGCAAAATAATCGTGTATGAGCATCGGGAGATTTTTTCTTCTCTTCAGCATTCATTATGTGTGACCACAAGTCGATTGATTCAGGTAGAATCATCAATTCTGGATGAAAACACTCGAATACACGTCTTTCTGCAGTGAAGCCATTGTGCTCAAATATAATATAACTGTAAGAAAATAAAAGACAGTATGTTGTTATTCACGAGATTTTAAATAAAAGTTATGAATTTCAACAAATTGTTTACATATACTTTTTTTACTTACTTTGTTTCGAGCAACCCTGAAAACGCGTATTCTGAGATGAGCATTTCATTGCTTGTTGGTTTTGTAAAAAGTACTTCCCTTATCACATAAGGTGATTTGCTTGTGGCAGGAAGTTTCAAATTGCGTTTCAATCTCTTATCTACATCGTGTGAACTTTCGTTTGGACCCAGCAACTTTAAGTTTGATGCAGCATGTAATGCACGTATTTTTTCTTTTGTTTGCCTCAGAGCAGGTGGGAGTGGCGGTTTTTGAGCTGAAGCAGCCACTGCACTGACATCTTTAACATATGTGACGTCCCGTCAATTTGAGGTACTTGAGTTACCGTCATTATTTATATTTTATTCGCAATTGATTTCGACCCTTGTATTTCGCTTTGTTTTGCTCACGATTTACTGTTATTGAGTATCGGGTTTTACGTATTTGCTAAATTGTCCCTCGAGACGTAATAATATTATTTTTTATCTAAGTGCCAATTAGTTAGTATCCTCATAATTATAAGTTAGAAGGTTTATGCCAAATTTGTCGGTTATCGGATTCCTTTATCGTCGAGATATCGTGCTTTTGCTCTTGTTTACTCCCTTGCCGAAATCGTGCGAATCTCGAAATCGAAAGTGAAAATATAAAATTAAATGAACCTAATATAAAGTAAATCAAAGTGTGAACTTTCCTAAGTTCAACGCAAAAAGAATCGGGAACTTTCGGCGAACGAAACTCCTTAACGATCGCGTAAACGAAAAAGCAAAAAGTCTGAATTTTGGTCGGTGCTTAGCACCTACCAAGTGGTGCGCAGCACCTCCTTGCTGGACCAAAATTTTGTCTTTTTGTGTGAGTCATTTTTGCATGTAATCTTGTTGGGCACTTCTCCCAAACGTGTAAGACCTGAAATGTAGCAGAGAAATCTCATTTGGGGTGCCTAAACCCACCTCACAACTCATTTCTAACATTACACACACACACACAACCCCATTTCTCTCTCATTTTCCATACACTTTTCTTTTGTTTTCTCTCATTTCTCTCTCAACATACAACACATTTCCAGAAACTTTGAGCCATAAATCAACCATTTGAAGAAGGATTAAAGTCTAGAATCATCAAAGGAACAACTCCCTTTTGATCTCCATCAAGTTTTGGTAAAGTTTTCTTAAGGTTTCTTTCACTTTTCTGTCACACCCCGCATAGAAATGGCGGAAACCGAGGTGCGCAGTGTATACGGTATCAGAGATTCAAGGTTACATCAAACATAAATAACCAAACATAATCAGCATAGATAAAAGAGTTGAATTAGAATACTTATTACAGTAATCCAAAATATCAAAAATACGGCTACATAGTCTGGGATACTAAGGAATTACAACAAACAAAATAAATTCCAGCAAAAATCCACGTAGCCAGATAAAGCATAGCAATCATAAAGCAACCTCAAATCCCTGAAAAGCGTTAAAAATACGACGTCAACATAAAGTTGGTGAATTATTCGCAATAATAAATAAAACATAATAGGATAAAGGTTTTCAATAAGTTTTGACCCAAAAAGATAAGATTTGAAGATAAGTCTTTTTGAAAAGAGATTTCAGAATATATTTGAAGTATATAAAACCTTTCGACAAAAATATCCATATTTGTACCATACGGTACCATAATCATACTTGTACCATACGGTACCATAATCATACTTGTACCATACGGTACCATAATCATATCATAAAATAGCAGCTTTAGGACATACAATACACCTGACCCTTAACATAGATATCGGCAACTAACCCCACCTAGTGTCTCAAACTAGGTTGCCACTAAATAATCGGTCATAACATTGTTAACACGGACAGGGCACGCCATCATCCAAAATAATGTTAACAATGAGGGTTTGTTAAACCCATATAGCGCTATATATACTTCCGGCGGTACAAAACTAACAGGTGTGTATACGGGGCCTTGTACTACCACATAGGCGGTACAAGTTGGGTGAGATCATCTAAAGCATTCATATACGTGCATATACATGCCATAATACATACATAACATAAAATACCTTTGTTTAACGCTAATCATGCCCAAAAATATATAAAAGGGTAAAAAGGGCAACGAATAACTCACTGATAGCAAAGCAATCCAAATCCTTATATGTCGGGAAATACTACAATACCGTCAAGCTTCAACGTCTAAGTGCCCTATACATCACGTAAATAAAACATGTCTAAGTATCTCTAAGTCTAGTAGGGTTATGCCTTAATGAATAACGTTTTATACGGGTTTTAAAATAACCAAAGGAATATCGATATAACGGAATAACAAATGTTTCGGAAAAACAGCAAGCTAGTTACGTGACTAAGACCAATGGTCTTAGTTACGTGAACGTAATAGTCGAGTTACGTGACTAAGACCAATGGTCTTAGTTACGTGAACGTAATAGTCGAGTTACGTGACTAAGACCAATGGTCTTAGTTACGTGAACGTAATAGTCGAGTTACGTGACTAAGACCAATGGTCTTAGTTACGTGAACGTAACACAGTTACGTGACTAAGACCAATGGTCTTAGTTACGTGAACGTAACACTTATTACGTGACATAACGGGATTTTTACGAAAAATAACATTTGGAAATCGATTTTGGAGTGTTCTAGGTGTCCAAATGATCTATAATCAAAACCCTATGTCCAGAATACTATTAGGAACAATAATCCTAAATAAAATCTCGGTTTTGACGGTTAAAAATGAGATTTACGTGTTTGGATAAAAATAGAATAAAGTTTAAAACCAAAGTGAATGAATACTTACTTGATCGTAATGAAATTTGGAGGATAGATAGAGGTGGTGATGGTGATCAATAATCCGGTCTCGGATCTAAAATTGGACGGTTGGATCGCCGGAAAAGTTAGAGAGAAGGTGGAGGTTTAATGGTGTTTGTTTCTTGAGAGAGAAGTGAGAGAGAAAGATGTAGGTGATAATGAGGATAAGGACAAAATGGTTGGTGAATAGATAAGACAAAAATCTGAAAAGGACTATTTTTGTAACGAAATCTAATAAGGACTATTTTTGTAATAAAATTTTTCGCGTAGGACTAGTTTTGTAAGAAAATTTCCGAAAAGACTATAAATGAAATATTTTTAAACGTTAATCTTAATCATATAATTAAGGCATAATTCCCCTAAACTTATCATAAGAGCATACTAGACTTATACTAAAGGCACTTAAGACTATACGTTCCCGACATAAAGATCCGAATCACATACTATATACCCGATAAACGCAAATACGCATAAAATACAAATACGATACTCATAAAATCCGAATACGATAAATCATAAAAGAAATACAATAGGGTCAAAACACGAATATAAATAAATAAAACGAATACAAAACGATAGAATAATACCGTGAAATTCGCGAATGTCACATTTTCTTCCATTTTTCTCCATAAATCTTCTTCTTTTGTTGAAGATTCTAACACATGCTATTTTCTTTTGCATTCCAAGCTATTTTCTTCCATATTGTAACACCCCGGCTAAAGCGGAATACACCTGAGGCATTACAATTGTTCTTAACTCGTGTTCCTCTATTAGGTTATAATAGACACATTTAATGGTTTAAATGAATGCATTAAAGATGAATAAATGTTTTACAGAAAAGTAACCGAAAAACGACAAAAGACTTAAATTATTCATTAATGTCATTAACTAGGTCCAAGCTCTTATGTTTTCTTCAAGCAAACCTATCCATTTCCTGTATCATGTAAAAAGTAAACGTCAATACAAAAGTATTGGTGAATAAACAAGTTTAAGACACAAGTATAAGTATTAAAAAGATTACGTAATAAAGAGTATAAAAGTAATATAAATGAATATGTAAAATGTAGTATAAAAGAATGTATAATAAAAGAATGTATAAAGTATAATATTGAAAACAAGTATAATATGTGTATAATGGCATAACACGCGTTTGTATCAAGTCTGATGTATATCATATATGATCAAAGTCATATAGGGTCCGGTCGAGGGCCTCGACATTCACAGTAACACGTCGGAATGTCTAATAACGGCCAATAGATCTATCACGTTTCCCGTTTAGTATATACATATAATGAATGATTGATTGTTTGAATGTTTGAATTATCGTGTGTGCATCCCATAATGATTGTGTCACTTGATTCATGCCAATGTTTGCCATAATACGAAAATATAGTATCAAATATGAATATAAGTACATATAAACATAAATGACTTTACGGATGAATATAATAAGAATGACTTTTATGAATGAATACCAATATGAATGAATTACGATGAATATAATACAAAAAGTATACATATAAACATGATTATAAGTGAGTATATAAACATGAATATAAGTTTTAATATGAATATAAGTTTTAATATACACATAAATATAAGTATGAATATAAACGTAAATATGAATATGAATCACCATATTACTATAAGTATGAATATAGACATAAAATATAAATGTGAACATAAGTATGAATTAAACATAAAAGTATGAATATAAGTATGAATATGAATGTCATGATACAGCCCAAAGATTTATATAATAAAAAGGGCATCGAGTTTACTCACATGATTAAATACGGAGGTAGATACGGATACTAGATTATGAATACGGAATACGTTGAAAGGAACACCAAACTTGTCTTTACAAATCTAGAAATAAGAATAAATATGAATAAGAATATATCATGAATTTAGAGTTTTCTAGATTAGAGTTTGAATAGACAAGATTAATAAGATGATGATGGTAAGCTTGAGTAACATAAAAGATAAACATGATTATGATGAAAAACAATAGAATTGGGAACCTTTTCAATCGATTATGGGAGGCTTGAAGTCTTGATTATGGAGCTTTGTGTTGGTTGGATTTTTGACAAGAAGACACCAATTTATAGAGTTTGATATGTGATAAAGAAAGGTCAAAATGTAACTCCCCTAATAATTAACTCCAAATTTAATTATTGTAGGTTACAAAAAGAAATGGTTAAAGAGGTGTTTAAAGCCATAAATAAGAAATGTGTAACTCATTTGACCAAACTTGAAGGCTAAGAACAAGGCTAAGAACAAGGAAACATACATACATACATACATACATAGTTCCTTGCATGTATTAATTAAACTACTTGTCTTTAACACACTACTAGAATTACTTGCATTTATATAAGTCCATGTGTATTAAACACATTTTAGTGTACATTAATGTACACATGCAAGATAACACATTAATAATATTACAAGGTTTAAATAGAATTAAGATAACCCAAATATACATAACTCAAATCGAACTTTTATAAATCGTCAAATGTATACAATTACAAAGTCCGAATTAAAGTTACAAGTCAAGTATCGGGTCGGATTCGGGCACGGTGTTACAGTCTCCACAACTTTAAAGATTTTCGTCCTCGAAAATTATGGTTGACTAGTACCCGGTTGATTTATGAATAAGTGCGGATATTTGGATTTCATGTGATCTTCTAGTTCCCATGTAAACTCTGGTCCACGTTTAGATTCCCAACGTACTTTCACTATTGGAATTGAACTTCTCCTTAGTTTCTTGATTTCACGGTCTAAGATTTCAACAGGTCGCTCTACGAAGTGCATAGTCGAATCGATTTGGATTTCATCCAATGGTACATGTAGATTTTCATCAGCTAGACATTTTCGCAAATTAGATACATGAAAGACTGGATGAACATTCTCTAGTTCGGTCGGTAACTCAAGTCTATACGCAACCTTACCCACACGCTCGATAATTCTGAAGGGTCCAACGTATCTCGGGGCAAGCTTCCCTTTCTTGCTGAATCGTACCACGCCTTTCCAAGGTGAAACCTTGAGAAGAACGCGATCATCAACGACAAATTCAAGAGGCTTTCTACGCTTATCGGCGTAACTTTTCTGGCGACTACGAGCGGTGGTGAGGTTTTCGCGTATTTTTACGATTTTATCCGTTGTCTCTTGTATCAATTCGGGTCCAGTTATTTGCGTTTCCCCAATGTCTTGCCAACATACCGGCGATCTACATTTACGACCATATAAGCTTCATAAGGGTGCACTCGTATGATGACTGTTGTTGTAGGAGAATTCGATAAGTCCGAGGTGTGAGTCCCAACTACCACCGAAATCGATGACACAGGTTCT
The DNA here is from genome assembly GCA_910822075.1 of Senecio squalidus. NCBI lineage: Eukaryota > Viridiplantae > Streptophyta > Magnoliopsida > Asterales > Asteraceae > Senecio > Senecio squalidus. Next base: position 38,657 of record CAJVGC010000136.1, read on the forward strand.
CAACAAATCCTCTAGTGTTTGAATAGTACGCTCCGATTGACCATCAGTTTGAGGATGGTAAGCGGTGCTGAGATTCAAGCGAGTTCCAAGTGCGGATTGAAGAGATCTCCAAAATCGAGAGATGAATCGACCATCACGGTCAGAAATGATGTCAAGCGGTACTCCATGAAGTCTTACGATTTCTTGAATGTAGATTTGAGCTAAGCGTTCGACACGATAAGTTTCACAGATAGGAATGAAGTGAGCGACTTTAGTCAAACGATCAATGATTACCCAAATACTGTCGTAACCTTTTGATGAACGTGGAAGTTTGGTTATAAAGTCCATCGCAATGCCTTCCCATTTCCACAACGGGATTTCGGGTTGAGTTAACAAACCTGAGGGCTTTTGATGTTCGGCTTTAACCTTCAAACAAGTTTGACATTTTTGAACGAATAAGAATATATCCTTTTTCATGCCTGACCACCAATAGGAATGCTTCAAATTATGATACACTTTATCGGCACCGGGATGAATCGAGTATCGAGTATTATGAGCTTCTTTCATCACAAGATTACGGAGATCATCGATTGAAGGTATCCAAAGACGATCGTTGAAATAATGAAAATCGTTTGGTTTGATGATTAATTGTTTTTCAATGCCACAACCCAATTCACTAGCCAAGTTTCCACCATTGATTATCTTCTGTTGCGCAATACCGATTAACGAATGAAGATCCGAAAGAACACGAATACTGTAGACTTTTGAATAAGTTTTACGACTCAAGGCGTCGGCAACAACGTTAGTCTTGCCAGGATGATATTTAATCTCACAGTCGTAATCATTAAGCAATTCAATCCATCTACGTTGCCTCATGTTTAGATCTTTTTGATTGAATAGATGCTGAAGACTATGGTGATCCGTGTAAACAATACACTTCGTACCAAAGAGATAATGTCTCCACAACTTTAGAGCGAAGATAACCGCTCCAAGT